>JAJHUR010003128.1:3349-26363 GCA_027495735.1 Lutjanus campechanus | reverse complement strand
TTGGGGTTATAAATAATTGATTAAAAAGCAAATATTACCAAGTTGATGGCTCCAAATGGTGTGATAGTTCAAATAATATGTTTTTTAAAAATAAAATACTAAAAAAAAATGTAACAAACAATTTTTTCAAGAGTAATATTTCTCTAAAGGCCAGGGACAGAAAAATGGATGTTTCTGTAGAATGACGTGTGTGTACACCTTTTTTAAAAATTAATTTAAACATTTATTTATTTTTTATTTATTTTAATCCGTTTGCTAAATTTAAGAACCAAACAGTGATCACAGTGATAAGTGGAACAACTTCCGATGCTGAGGTCACTAGTTACTGTCAACTGCGGAGGTTGGAGGTCTGCAGCCAGGTGCTCTTGGAAAAGCTCATGCTCTAGGACCAATCATCGTCGCCCATTCTGTCTACGTCACATCCAGATTTCCTGAACAGTCTCTCTGTGGAGCACGCGCTGGAAAGGGATCCATTGACACCAAAAAAAGAGAGGAAGTGAGTCGCTTTTGTCTTCAAATTAAATCGACTTGAAATCGAAAAAATATATTTACTTCATTTTCTACCACCAAAAACATTAAATCGGAATTTAAAAACTTCAAAAACCGATTATTTAAAAGATCTTCTCATTTCAAGTTGTACGCTTAATTTCTCACTGAACGTCGACGACCTGTAATGCTTTTATTTTGAAGGCTGCATACGGAAGTGTTTCAAACGTCTACTTACACTTTACTCACGTTGACTCCAGTTTAATGTATGGATTGACTGAAGTCAGCTCGTTAAATTTGAGTGCAAACAGGAGGAATCAGACAGCAGGTGAGTGATACTGGACTTCTACCAAAAGTTTAAACTGCTAGTATCTTTGCTTTTGCCTTATCTTTGACGTTTGTTAACGTTCACCACAAAGTCAGACCGAAAACTATGGATACTATCTTTAGTTACCTCAACAGGTAGTTTTACCTCAGACCTGCCAACATTACTGGTAATGTTAGCTTAAATGTCAAATAACAGAATGTTAAGGCATTATTTTCAGCTTATTGTGGCAAAACATTAGTCGCAAACTGTGGTGCTAGTTAATAATAGTAATTTTTGTTCATTACCTCTGCAGTCTTGGCACTGATTTCCATATCATTCTGCATAATTACGATTTTATGGAACTAGCAATAATCTCAGAGTCAGCATAGCCTTGGCAATTAATAGGCCTACAATATGTGTTTAATCTCTACAATAATTTGAAATAATTTTTTTTTAAAGATGTATTCAGCTTTTCATTTTCTCTCAACTAAACATGCATGTGCGACATGCAGTTGTTGCAGAAGCTTCCTGCTTTTCCTGCAGAACCTGTTTACACCCGTTACATCAGTTCACAGGTGTTCTGACAAGTGAAAACACTGAAACTCGTTTTAAAACAGTCACATTGAATCATAATGGGCCTGTTTGTAATCTGTACTCTCTGTTAGGGCTGTGAAATGATTGAGGAATGTACCTCCAAACGCAGCCACAGGTTTCAACATTAGGGGGAACACACACTGGATTAAACCCATTAAACCACACTAAGTTTTTGTGGTTAAACACTACACTTTTCCCTCACATTTGTTTAAAATACAAAATTAAATACATGTATGCCTGCATCAAACAAGGTAGAATTGTTAGGCTCACAGTAATTGGCCCCTATGAACAATCACTGCAGTCCAATTCATTGTCACTGCAGTATGGGCATTCAGGTAGAGCTGTCACAATTAATTGAATAATTTATTTTTAAACAAATCAACTATTTTGATAATAGAGTAATAAGTTTGAGTCATTTTTTAAAAGGAAAAAAAAAACAATATTATGAATCAATATTCTCTGAGTCCTGCTTCTAAAATGTGAATATTTTCTGGTCTTTTTACTCATCTATGACAGTAAACTGAACATCTTTGCATTGTGGTCAAAACAAGACATGTACAGGACTCTTGAGCTTTGGAAAATAGTGATCAGTGTTTTTTTTGTTTTGTTTTTTTTAAACCATTTACTGACCTTTTATGGACCAAACAACTAATTGATTAATCAATAAAATAATCTACAGATTGATTATGAAAACAATCAATATTTGCAGCCTTACATGCAAGTGACTTTCAAGCAGATGTAGAGTTACTGTTTGTCTTTTATGCTTCTGAGTTGATCAGAATATTCTTTGGTATAACACAATTTAGAAAAAAAGCAGATGAATTTAAAAGATACTAGGAATGGTTTAATACCACTTTTTCATGTCTGCTACGGATACCACAACCTTGAGTATCGCCAATACCAATCCAAGACTGTCCTCTCCCCTTTCTTTAACAACTCAGCCAGAGGTTTTCCAAGTGGGAGGTGGGTCTTGGTGGATCTAATATTATATTAGTTGTCAAAAGGAGCTTGCACAGAATAGCGTCACTACACTTTAGGTACTGTTACCACGACACATGCTGCTTGTCTGTGTTACTGTGACAGATCTCTGTTTACGGCATGTCTCTCTTCACTAGCAAACTCAAAGCAAACACATCAGGTACTAATAAAAGCTAACGCATGATGTAATGCAAAGTGGTCATTAACACCACTGCAAGATGTACAGTACATCTACTTTAGCTTGGCTTCTTTGGTCACATCTACACATCAAAGTAACCCACCGCCTTCCTTTGCTTGTTTACTGTGTGTCTGTTCCCCAGAAAGATGTGGTGGGTGCTGTGGGTGCTCGCAGCCTTGCTGGCCCTCTTCTGCAGTCTGGATGTGTGGTACTTCCTGCGGGTGGCTGCTGTGATCCTCCGGGCCTGGTTCCAGCCTCCGGTGTGGGATATCACAGCAGAGCAGACCCTCACAGGCCGGGTCACTCCCCGTGACATCGACATGTGCCACATGAACAATGCTCGATACCTCCGTGAGTGTGACTTTGCCCGCTTCTCTCTCTACATACGCAACGGTGTGTTCAAGGCACTGCGAGCGCTCGGAGGTTCGATGGTTGTGGGGGCCACCACCATCCGTTACCGGAGGCCTCTGTGTATAGGTGAGGGCTACGAGCTGAAGAGTCGCATCGTCACCTGGGATGACAAAGCCTTTTTCCTGGAGCAGAGATTTGTGTCAACAAAAGATGGGCTAGTGTGTGCTGTCATGTATTGCAAGCAGAGTGTCATTCGCAACAACCCAGACAAGATCATGCAGTACCTGTGTAAGCGGAAGGTAAGGAATGCATGAGTGAACACACACATTTTACAACAGGAAGGTAATTAAAGCTACTGCAAGAAATGTTAATATCTTGCTGTTTTTGGAGGCTCCCTGTGGACAAAAGCAGTAGTGTTTCCACTGTAGTAATCACAAAATATAACATTAAAAATAAAATAATCTCAATAGAAATCTCCTCCTGCTTCCTTTTAACCAGCTTATGAACGACTCACTGTAACTTTGCCTGGAAAAGTGTGAACACGTCCTCGTTTCTTCTGATTTCAAGGAGACTCTGACTCAGTCACAGTCATTAAGAATAACTACATAGGAAAAATTGTCAGTCTTATTGCGCACTGTCTCATTAACTTAGATAGGTCATATAGAGGCATCAGTATTAATTTGAGACTGTTTCATAACCAGTTAAAAACTCCTTGTAGTAGCTTTAAAAAAGTCCTTTTGATAATGGATGGTCATTGAGTTTCTGGTTTGCTCCCTGCAGGTGGAGGTTCCTGAGATTCCAGAGGACCTTCAGCACTGGGTCAACTTCATCTCCGCCAGCAGCCAGGCCCTTCGAGCCGAGAGTGGACTAGATGAGAAGGACAAATAAGGGATTTCATAGGAAGCAAATTAAAACTGGCTTTTTTACCAGCCCACTGAGAGAGAGACATTTGCTCTGTTGTCACAATTACTTGACTTAAACACACTTGTGCCTACACTTCTGAAAATGAGCTTCACTTACACCCCATTACTTACCTGTATCAACACTGGTTGGTGAGGCTAAAAACAGATAAATTATTCAGTAATAGGAAAGAAATATGATTGTGTAAAGTGTTTCTTCTTGTACTACAGCAGCAATAAAACAAATCAATTTTGAAGTGCTGTTGATGCACCTTTATGTCCTGACTGTGCATGTAGCTGTTCAGAGAGCCTTACACACTTCAGACGAGTCCAGGGAAAGAGTTTAGGTTGGGGTTTTTATTGTAAGTGAATGTGAAACTCTGAGAATAGTATGATATAAAACATAGCAAATTGATACTGGTTATAAATCATAAAAAGATGCACTGCAACAAACAAGAATTTGACCAATGGTGTTGCCTAAATAAAGTAGAAAAAAGAAAATAACTTTCAGATCAGTTTGTCTTTTAATAGTCAAATATACCAGGTAGAAACAATGTAGTCCCCACAGTAATTATACAGTAATTTATCCAGTAAATGCATTCTGTAAAATCATATCATTAACAGCAGCCCAAAGGCAAATTAACAGGTAGCTATAATTTGACATTAGGAACACATTAAATAAAAGATGCCTGTTAACATGGTGCAAAATACAAGAGGTCTGGGAAAGTCCAAGACCCCTTGATTGACACACAAGACCCTCTGAATGACCTAACGACAAATGTTTGAGGCGGTTCTCTGGAACAATATTAAAAGTAATTATTCTCACCTTGTGTGCCAATTAGGGTTGCAAATTGTAAGCTTAATCGGTTATTGGTAACATTAATGATCAATGAATTAATTATTTTAAAAATATATATGTATAAAAATTTAGTTTATACCAAGCAATATCAAGAGTGTTTTTCCTCCTCAGTTTATTTTCAAAGCATTATGTAGCCTCTGAAACATAAAGAAATAAAGGCCTACATACCAAACACATATACTTGAGTATCAGATAACATGCGGCATCACTCATAAAAATTAGCTGTTTTATTTCAGATCTTTATTTGATAGTATTCATTAATGTTGACTTTTTTTGACCAAATTCTCAACAAGTCGCTGTGGTCGCAACTGAGAGACACGGAGATGAAGCAGAGACAGGGACTATCTATCTAGATTGTTTTGGTGTGAGTTGAGTGGCTGAGTTTTGGAGATGTCAACGATAATGGAAGTAGATTACACTCGTCAAAAAATACACTTTAAAAACTTAACAGCAGTGTCTGTTTGAGGAAATTATGATTCTGTTACTCAAGAAAATCCACAGACTGTTGTGAGCAGTTTCATGTAGGAACTACAGTCTTTCTAGCATAAAAAGTTATATATCTATGATGGAAATAATATTAACAAGGAGATTATATTAATTTAAATAATTGTATATGTATGTTCTATGTATGTGAAGAATGAAGGGGCTACAACCTACATTTTACTCTGCAATCCTGTATTGTAAACTGACAATAAATGAACCTTTATACCCTGATTGAACTTAATTAATCAATTAATTAAAAAGAGGGATGTATGGAAGAAAATCAATAAAGAGGAGAGATTTACATTCAGTTCAAAATAGAGTTGGTGTTGTGAGATACAGGGTTTTAGAAAGGAGGAGCCAGTAATAAGTACCTCCAGAAGGTGGCAGCAGTGGTACACTGAGGATCTCAGCTGCCATTAAACCTCGTTGAAGAAGAACGTGCGTGTCGTCACACACCCGGAAGTCATGTTCATTCATTCTACCGGTTTCTTCAAGTTAAATCGCATCCCATGGTAGCGCTCTCTTCTGGACGTACAGTAAGTTGAACAGCCATGAAAACAGTAATATACAGTGTCTGTGGTTACTGCTTAAATTTTATCATTGAGAAAACTTAAAAATAGCGACTTCACGCGTCCAGAGTAAGGTCTGTATTCAGCCAAGGCCACCAAGTACGGGTAGCTAGCAGCTAAGCTAACAGATTTGGCTGTCACAGCAGGTTGCACCTCCCCGTTCATTTGAATGCAGCAGTAGCGTTATTAGCTTCCCGGTCCTCGCAAGGTTGAAGTGAATGATTAAGAAAATAAAATGCTTCTCTAGTTTTAGCTATAATGGTATGCCAACGAGTGAAAAACTACCAATCTCTTGTTTTCTACCCTCCTGCACTGACATTGATGAGGTCAAAGGAGCAAAACTCCTTAATGTAAGCATTTTAAAAGGAAAACGCTTATGTAGCCTGTAAAATAATGCACATTACTGCATAAACCTGCACAGCTCTCTCATTTATTTAAATAAGTCACACTCTTCTTTTTCCTGTATTATTGACGTTCTGTTTTCTATTTATGCTGTTTTGACTGCAGTACTTGCGTTAATCTATTTTTTATACCATGTTTATTGTCAAACATTAGAGCCCGACGGACATGGGATTTTTGGGGCCGATGCCAATACCGATAATAGGGAATTTAAAAAATGAATATTGATATATCTGCCAATATTATTCTTTATACCTATTATAACTGAGATCTTCATAATCGAATGCCACAAGCCTAGGTTTGCTCTTTAAGTCTAACATCACTTTTGAGATACACAATGATAGGATTACCCAGACATGCAGTACAGAATGCAGCAGTGAAACTTTTAACAAAAAAAAAACAAGAAAAGAGAACACATTGCTCCAACTTTAAGGACCTTGCTCTGGGTAGCAATTTGTTTTAGGATTGATTTTAAGATTGTAGTTGTTACTTTTAAAGGCCCTCATGACTTGGCCCCAGAGTGCATATCTGAACTGCTGTCCTTGTACCAACCAGTGTGCAGCCTCTGAGGCAGGAACCTGCTGACTGTTCCACCCTCATGCTTAAAGACTGAAAAGGGGACAGAGCATTTGCTGTTAGATCTCCTTGGCTGTGGAGTGACCTGCCTGAGGAACTCTGACTTGTTAAATCAGTATCTTTTTTTTAATCGCTTTTGAAGAGTTTTTTATTTATTTATTTATTTATTTTTAATCAAAAGGCTTTCTTATATTTATTGAGTTACACTGTGCTTTTTTCCTCAAAGTTGCACTTTGGTCTTCCACTGCATTACATATTTTAAGCGTTAATGCACAAATTGTGTTCCATTTAATCCTTGCTATTTTATTTCTGTTTTTAATGCATTGTTTTATTGTTATTATTAAGTTTTATTCATCTTTTATATATTATGCCTGCCTGTTTGTTCATTCATTACTGTGTATTTTATTGTTGTGTTTTATGTGTAAGGCATTTTGTAACCCTGGTTTTGATAAGTGTTCAAATAGACTTTACTATTTATCATCGTTATTATTATTCTTGTTGCTGTTCTTATTATTATACACAATATAATATATAAAATATAAACACACATTTTTTAGCAATAATCCTTAAGAATAAACTTTATTGGCAGGTTAACGAAACAGTTTCTTTACTCCTCTATGACAGTAAACTGAATATCTTTAGGTTGTGAGTAAAACAAGACATTTGAAGATGTCATCTTGGGCTTTGGGAAACTCTGATTGTCATTTTTCACAATTTTCTAACATTTTAAAACAAACAACCATTAATTGATTAATCGAGAAAATACTGATATAGACTGGTACAGCTGTGATATGCCAATATCTGGCCAATAATATCGATTGGGCTCTGTTGTACACCAACTTGGCAGTTGTGTCAGTTTGGTTATCACTAATATTTGATTGTTGTTCCAGAGAGATGTTGCTGCTGGTGCTGGGTGCCCTCCTCCTGCTCTTCTGCAGTCTGGATGTTTGGTACTTCCTACGGGGGGCCCAGGTGTTCGTCCAAGCGTGGTTCCAACCCAGAATATGGGACATTCTAGCTGAGCAAAGCATTGATGGCATGGTCCTCCCCCATGATTTGGACTACATGGGCCACATGAACAACTCCCGCTATCTGAGGGAGTGTGACTTTGCCCGCTTCCACCATTACATGCGTAACGGGTTGTTCATGGCCTCACGCAAACTGGGGGCCAAAATGGTGGTAGGGGCCTCCACCATCCGGTACCGGCGCTCCCTGGCCTTCCGTGAGGCTTTTGAGATTCGGACCAAAGTATTGGGATGGGACGAGAAGGCGTTTTACTTGGAGCAGCGCTTTGTGTCCAAGAAAGATGGTTTTGTGTCTGCGGTCATGCTCTGCAGGCAGAATGTGGTGCGCTGCAGCCCCGAAAGTATCATTGAGTTTGTCTGCAAGAGGAAGGTGAGCAATGGCTGCAGATGGGGAAAAGTAATGGTTGACTGATATTGGTTTTTGTAATTCCATTATTCCATACACATTAAAATATAATGTGCATGGTTATTTTAGCCAGTAACATGTCATTTTAGTTTTAAAAAAAAAATAATAATAAATCGATGAAATAAGATTTTTGTTAAATGGCATTATTCTATACATTGTAACATAATATATATGTAATGGTTTCCGCTAATATTGTCCCAAAGCATCCACACTGACAAGTCTTCTGGCAGATGTGTCTGCAGACATTTTTTTGTTATCAGCCTTGTGAGCACAGTCATCGGCCAATGCCAATTATCTCAAAATTTCAGATACTTGGCTCAAGTATTTGGTCTAAAAAGTAGAGAAAAATATTCATATATGTCCAACAGTCCAAAATTCAGAGATAATCTCTTTTCTGTCACACAACAAAGAATAGCATCAAATCTAGGGATGCATGATAATGGATATTTACTGCTTTTCCAACTCATTTTGGCAGATTTCCAATACGATATATGCACATATTTTTTTCTCTCATGGAATTAACATAATGTTATGCCTTCTCTGACTGTGAGTCCACTGGCAGATGCTGACATAAAATACAATGTTTTTTAACATGTACACACTGACTGGGTAAAATTACAAAACTACATTTTTTTTAATTAATCATAGTTATTAGGATGACGACTCTTAAAATGGGCATATAATTTGTAGTGTTGGAGGAATGTGATTTGGCTCCTCCTTGCATGACAGATGCTGAGCACTTATTGCAAATAGCAACTTTGTTATTCATTTCGGACACTTAAAAAAAACTCCACAGTGCAGACATACTTGCATCGCATGTGCACAATTAAAGCTTCATCTTATCAGCTTGTTATACCAGCACAGATGCAAATTTCAGGCTCATAAAATACTTCATTTTAAAGCGTTTATCAGCTGATACAATGCCATGCAGGTAGATGCATTCCTAATCAAATCCTCAGCTAGAACCAGGAAATGTTCACCTTAAAGAAAAATCTTGATTTATTACCAAAATTGTTGTCAATTAGTTGTTTCAGCTTTAGACTGTGATTTTATTTCTGCTTTGTCACTCTGCTCATGTGATGTTTGTGTGCAGATCGAATGCCCCGAGTTTCCTGAGGACCTCAAACACTGGATCAGCTACATCTCAGCCAGCAGCCAGGCGCTGAGAGCAGAGAGCGGACTGGAGGAGAAGAACAAGTGAAGCCACACCATGTATCATGAGTGTAGATGCACATATCATTAGCATTGCACGCACATATCCAGTAACATACACGCACACAAACAGTTAAACATGGTAGACAGTTTTTAGTTGACTTACAAGATTCCATTTATCTCTGTTTTTGGGTCGATCCTACCTGCTGTGTATTTTTGTATGATGTGAACAGAAATACTGAACATGGGACAGCTGAATATGAAAACTTAAACTGTAAGGTATTCCATGTTTTATCAAACACTGTACTTTATGTATTGGGATCATATTGAAAGTTGTTCTCTGAGAAGAAAGTGATAAAAGGATGTAGTTTTATCCTTGCAGCTTATTCAGCAGTTGACCGTGAATAGACCAGCTTCAAACATCTTCATTCTCATTTAGCAAAAATCCTCTAACTTCAGACAAGCATGTAGAGAAAAAAGTTAATCTTCCACTGGCATCAATGCATGTTTTGAAACAAACAGAAAAGAAGAATTTTTGTGCCTGTTTCTCTTGATTAGCCGTAGTTTACACTTTCAAATCCAGAGAATTATAACTTTTTATGAAAAAAAATGTAGGTGTGATGAAATACTTGAATGGACATCATGAACTTGTACTGACAATTATTTTAATCTTTCCATCAGCATTTTGCACAAAATGTAACCTAAGTGAGTAGAGGAACTGAATTACTGTTAACAATCTGAAAGGGAATATTTGAGTTTGTTGGGATCCTTTTATCAGCACAGTATTGTTCTTTTACCAAATTTATCATAACATGCATTTAAAGGGTGGGCTGCTTGATTGGAATTGCATGTAATATGAAGAGAAAGTGCTTGAATCTGAATTAACAGGCGTAATCAGCAAATGCTAATATGAGGTTTGCTGGCAACTTTGCAAAATCTGCAACGCACAATAAACACTGATGTTGGCAGGACATTGGAGACAGCCTTTTGAAATCTGGAACTTGCCCTTTAATGCATCAAAGCTTTAGTTTGTGACCAAAGTAATGTATTTGTTCTGAATGATGAAGAAACAAAATGTATGTCGAACACGTTATTTATGTTGTTAATGCACTGAAAACAAGTCCCGTTCAGTTAATTTACGTTTGAAGATATTCATTGTCCTTTTATTTTCCACTTATGTTATTATGATTTATTTAAACTCATTAATGTACCAAACTTTATTTAATGTGTTTGTTATTTATTTAAATGCATTTCAATTAAAAATGCATTGGAAACTATGTTTGGGTGATCATACTTGCTTTTTAAGTGCTTGTTATTCAGTAATAGCTTGAGCTGTAGTCCATGGTCCTTGTACAGCACTAATTCTTTACAGCTCAGTTATGCTACTGGATACGTGACCATTAGTCTGTTGATATGTAGTGTGTGTGCTTCAGGAGGTCAACAAAATGAAACATATTTACTTGACACAAAGAGCTCTAGGAGATTGTAAAAAAGAAAAAGAGAGCGTGTTTTTGTGTCAGAAATTTCTGTGTTGAACAATTTGTCCTTGTCATTCAAAGTTCGTCAAACTGGATCTCAGCGCCCCGTGGCATTCCGTTAGATAAACATGTTTTCTCAGGGTGCAGTGAATGGCTTTTGGCAGTGGGAGAATGTGTACAATTATACAAGTAAGGTAATTAAGTGCAGTTTTGGGGTACATTGTTATAACTACCCAAAAGTAAAAGGTACGTATGGAGTACCTCTGCTGCACAATGACCTAAATACATTTTGCTGATAGTATGTTTGCACTTGATGCAACTACAATTATACATCCAAATCCTTCAATATGAAGGCACCATTACAGAAAATTTTAACTACAGAAAAGTGCAAGTTCTCAGTCAAGTGAACTCCTTTTGACCTGTACTTCATTCTTACATACTTTCATTTTTAGCATTGAGTGAAATTTTCTGTTATACAAAGCCTATATTGTGAGAAATCACATGTGTTAGAGTATTTTCAAATATTTTTTAACTTTCAATATTGGTTTGGTTTACTGGTGTCATAAAACAATATATTGCTGAAAAGTTACCATGTACTTGTACCCATTAACTACTTCCAGTTTTACTTTACTTCAGTATTTCAATTTAATGCCAGTTTTACACTGTATTTTATTGTAAGATGTTGTAATTTTACTCCACTACATTCATTTGGCAGCTATAGTTACTATTTTGCTTCACTTAAGTTTTTAAAGAGGTTTGGAATATATATACTGTATATTAAAATATATTTTTTAAATGTAATGAAGTTAACAATACATAAGGCAGCATTACAGATTAGAACTACCCACCAGTTTATGAAGTAGTTCAAATTAGCTCCATCTTGCCCAGTTACAACAGAGATATTGCTTACTTGTTAATACATCAGTAGGCTAATAATGACCCATTGTTATAAAACACTCTGAAAACGAGCCATTTATTAGCTTCAGTACATTTTTCTTATAAGTACAATTTTTGACGCAGGGGGTTATACTTGTAATGGAGTTTTTTTTCTTCTCCTTTCTTTTCTTTCTTTTTTTAACATTAGGCATTACAACTCTGGTTTAAAGAAAGAATCAATATTTATTCCACCACTGTGTAATATAATAACATTAATATAATAATAACAATAATAATGCATTTCATGGCACACAGGATCAGCTTACATCATATGAAAACATCACCACAGTCACAGAATATACAATCATCATAAAAAAACATACAATCAACCACAAAGCAGTAGTAATAAAACGTATATTAAAAAATTAGCACAGAAAAAAAACACAGCATAGAGACATAGAGAGACAAACTAATTACTAATCTAATTGTCTCCTATTTTCTAATTTAGTGATTATTGGTCAAATATTTAATGTCGTTTAATTTAAATCATTTTGAAATTAATTGTTCTTTAAAAATTAAACTCCCTGCTACTATTTCCGGTATCTCCTTGGCCAGAGCGTGCCTAGAAGGGAACACTTGATTTGTGAAACTCTCGCGAGATTTGTACGCGTTGCGTCTTGTTATTATATGAACTAATCATGTTTTATAATATAACATCGCTATTGGTAAGATTCGGGTAGATTTGGGGATAAATACACCTCGTTAAGGGTTAGGGAAGGATCACAGTTTGAATTAAAATGATCACTCTCGCGAGATCCTTGGTGGGTCTGGAGTTCCCCTCTAGATACTACCTCTAGCCGCGCCCCCTCCCTGTCACTTCCTGTAAACAAAGCAGCAGCTGTCTGTCAGTCGATTCCTGCGTTTTCTCCCAGTTTCTACCCTCTGTTCAGTGTTTTTGACGATGGCTCAGGCCGGAGTGGTCCTGGATAAGGACCAGTTTAACTGCTCCATCTGTTTGGACGTTCTGAAGGACCCGGTAACCATCCCATGTGGACACAGCTACTGCTCGGACTGCATTCAGAACTACTGGGACCAGGACGACTACCTGGGGATCTATGTTTGCCCTCAGTGTCGGCAGAACTTCAACCCGAGGCCCGTGCTCGCCAGAAACACCATGCTGGCTGATGTGGTGGAGAGATTCAAAAACACTGGACTACAGGAGGCCTCGACCACCTCAAATCAGAGTCTGGCCGAGGCGGACGACGTGGAGTGCGACGTGTGCACCGGGAGGAAAAACAAAGCTGTGAAGTCCTGTCTGGTGTGTCTGGCCTCGTACTGTGAGCTCCACGTCCAGCCTCACTACGAGTCCGCTGCCTTCAAGAAACATAAGCTGGTGTCGGCCTCCAAAAACCTGCAGGAGACCATCTGCAGCCGCCATGACAAGCTGCTGGAGGTGTACTGTCGCACCGACAGGCAGTGTATCTGTTACCTGTGTCTGACTGATGAGCACAAAGGACACGACACGGTGCTGGCTGAGACTGAGATACAACAGAAACAGGTAATCTAATCATCTGATTGAGTCAATGCAAGGCTGCTGATCAACACAGGATGCTGGAGTATGACTAAGTGCTTTACTTAAGTACAAATGTGAGGTTCTTGTGCTTTATTTGAGTATTTTCATGCCACTATTATTATTATTTCAGAGGGGAATATTGAACTTTTTACTTAACTACAGTTATGTGTGGAGCCCGACCAATACTGGATTTTTGGGGCCAATACTAAGCTACCTGTTTTTAAAATAAATAAATAAAAATAAATAACTATAAATTAGAGCCCAACTGATATATGATACATGGTTGACTCAAATATTATCAGTCAGATATGGGCTTATCACAGATTCTATATTGGTAACGGCATATATATTGTCTAATATGCGTTGATATGAAACCTTTTAATTTATTTATTTACTTATTTATTTATTTTTACAAGAATGTAATGACATTATCATTACATTTATAATTATTAAAAATTCAAGTTAAAGTTTCATTACCCTGATATATTTTTGGACAGCAACATTTATTATTAAACAATAAAATATTCTGCTGCCAATACATATCTGTCACAAGTGTTAACCACTTTTAAGGGAACATTATTAAAATGTGTTTATATAGGTCTATATTCCATTTTTTTATTATTTAATTTCGGTATCGGCCCTCAAAATGTAGTATCGATTGTGCCCTATCACAGATACAGTAGTTTGGGGGAATTTTACAGTTTTTCTCATTTGGACAGACTTTTTTAATGTACTTAGTGTAGTCTGAAGTCATATCAAACAGCAATATGAGGCTATCTTTGCACAATTGTTGAGTGTCTGTGGTATTAAATAACATAATCATGACCCAACAGACATCCAGGATTTGAGTGAAACCAAACAAGTAAACTAAAGGGGATGAGGGGTGGGAACCTTTCTTACGAGTTTTGTCTGAGGGAAAGTCCACAGTCTCAGACTCTGAAACCCCCTAATTGAGTCTAATGTGTGCCCAAATGGCAATAAAAGCAGTGAAATCACTGTTTTCACAAGTAAAATAAAGGATTCACAACTCTAACAAGGATTTTAAACAGTCAACTACTTTGATCTTGGAAAAAAAAAGCCATTAAATGAAGTGTTTCCCCTGTCATAACGACAAAATATAACGTCAAAAATACAATTATTTGCATAAAAATATCCTCTTTATTCATTTTAACTGCCTGATTTACTACTCACTGTGTCTTTGCTGGGAAAATGTAAAGATGGGTTCGTTTTATCTGATTTCAAGGAGAGTTTGACCAGGTGGCAGGCATTAAGAACAGCTGTATAGAATCAGCTAATCTTCTCCTTTGCTTATGTAGGTTATACAGAGACATCAGTATTAAATTGAGGCTGTTTCCTTATCAGTTAAAAACTCCTTGTAGTAACTTAAACAGTGTTAAGATGTTTACTATTACGTCCACAACCTGTTTCACCACTTGTAGTAAGTGAAGTAAGACCTGTCATACTGCCCCTTTGGGTTTAAGAGATGATGGCAGATGATGGACACAATCTAACAAAATAAAACACCACAATTATGACCATTAAAATACTCAGCACGTCTCCATGATGTAAAAGTGACTTTAATTTACATTTTTCCTGACCTTTTTCCTCAGAGGCAGCTTGGTGACATGAAGCACAGCTCTCAGCTGAGAATTCATCAAAGGGAAAAGGAGGCTCAGGAGCTGAGACAGGCTATTTTCTCTCTCACTGTAAGTACATACACCCAGTTTTGTCTCATGTATAAATGCAGTCGATCACTATAGATGATAAAAAATGTCTAACCTCTTCCAGCGTTCATAATATGCCATTTTATTACCTTTAAAACTGCAGAAACTCAATGATTCATCCTCTTGTAGTAGCAGTCTTCTCTGTGACAGTCTACATGTTGCTCTGTGTCTCCCTCCAGCGTTCTGCTCGGGCAGCAGCCGAGGAGAGTGATGCTGTCTTCACCGAGCTGATTCGTTCAATCGAGCTGAAGCGTTTCGAGGTGCGAGAGCTGATCAAAGCCCAGGAGAAAACGGCAGTCAGTCAGGCCGAGCAGCTGCTGGACAAGATCCAGAAGGAGATCGCTGAGCTGAAGATGAACGACGCTGAACTGGACAAACTGTCCAACGCTGAGGACCACATCCACTTCCTGCAGGTAACACTGCTCAGATTTTTACAGATTTCTAGGACAGTAACTCACCCTACACACTTTAAACTGTTGATCTCTGTGTTTGTCTTTCCAGAGCTGTCAGTCCCTTCATGCTCCACCTGTGCTGTCAACTCTGCCTTCAGTCACTGTTGACCCCAAACTCACCTTTGGCCCTGTGATGACAGCTGTGTCCGATTTTAAAGGACTGTTGCAGGAGGTCTGCCAGGGAGGATTTGTCAGCATCTACGAGAGAGGTAAATACAAAGGGTTAAAACACATTTTGACCTAACGGAAACTCCTCTGTCAGCTCTGGTTTATGTAATTTCTCTCTTTTGTAGTGAGAGATGTAGCGATTGTAAGTCCTGTGAATCCTGCTGTACAGTCCGTCACGACACAGCACAGTGACGGTGAAGCAGCTGCACAGATGGGAGCAACACTAGGTGAGTCTGTAAACCTGCTGATGAAAATGACAGCTTTTATCATTGAGACACTCAAAACCTTAGTCAGTGGTCGTCAGTGATGCATTAATCAACTTAAATGCTGAATGTGAATGTAAATGCATCTTTGATCACATTTAAAGACCCCTCACTTAACTTTGTAGGATTCGTATAACTGGACAAAGTTCTGTAATGTAATGGAGGCTGTCACAAAGCTCAACAGAATACATGGAAAACAGCATAAAAAACAAACAAACAACAGAAAAAACAAATGAGCTGTACACCCATCTCAACTCATCCCAACTCGATCTAGATACAATCTATGTTCACTGAATCTGGATCTGAATGTGCAATAACAGAACATAGGCAACATGATATGTACACGTGTGCTCTATTGACAAGTTTTGACTCGTCTCAACTAGCTGAAAGAAAGCAGCTCGTCAATCAACTTCCGAACTGTAATAACTGACAAACACAGTGAAATTATGAAAAATATTACAAATAAAACATAAAACATTACTAACGTGTTGATGGTCTAAGGAGCATCAGCTATACCAGTGAAGATCCATTTCAAACCTTAAATAAATCAACTTTTATCTTCCTAAATGCATTTCATGGACCTTTAACATTAATTGTATTTATTCTTATATTAAATTATATATAATATTATTATTTAATAGCATTTATGTCGGTTTTCTAAAAATCAAATTTGGTTTAACAAGGTATTAAATGGTTTTACATGTCATTTAGAAATGTTTAATAGAATTGGTTATAAAATGTTTTTGAATGTGATTTCAGCAAAACCTGCCTGAAAATTCTGTGTCCTGTTATTGCAGATGTCTGACCGTATGTAAAGTATATACTATATGTGGACTTGAAATATTTAGTTATTTTCTAATTGGTTCGTCCATCCATTCAACCATTTCTGCTGTTTATCCAGGTGTTAAAGCGATATTCCACCTTGTTAGAATAATCCATTCAGTATGTACTCACCACTATGCCGATGTGATGATGGGTGAAGGTCTTCAGTTCACCAAACAATCCTGGAGTTTTAGGAGAAACAGGGTAGCAGCCTCATCCAGTACAATGGCAGTGAATGGTGACCACTGATAAAACGTTTAAAAAAAGCACACAAAACAAACACAAAATGTCTCCATCCTGCTTGTGTGGTGTAATCCAAGTGTCCGCGAGCCACGACATTAAAAATTAACCATGCCATGTTTTTAGCAGAAATATCAACTGTAGCATGTAGCCGGTAAGATGTAAACATGGCGTCGATCTCGTGAGACTTCCGCACGTGCGTCCATTACGAGATATACGAAGTCTCGCGAGATGGAGACATTTTGTGTTTGTTTTGTGTGCTTTTTTTAACGTTTTATCCGTGGTCACCATTCATTGCCATTGTACTGGATGAGGCTGCTACCCTGTTTCTCCTAAAACTCCAGGATTGTTTTGTGAACTGAAGACCTTCACCCATCATCATATCGGCATAGTGGAATAGGTGGAATATCGCTTTAAGTGATTAATTGATGATGTTTGAGGATGTTACGTGGAATTATTGTTATAAACAGCTGGGAAGAACTGACAAAGTGAGGTATTATTATCAATAAATTAGTGCACT
Organism: Lutjanus campechanus; assembly: GCA_027495735.1. Taxonomy (NCBI): domain Eukaryota; kingdom Metazoa; phylum Chordata; class Actinopteri; order Lutjaniformes; family Lutjanidae; genus Lutjanus; species Lutjanus campechanus. The sequence goes on along the minus strand of JAJHUR010003128.1, from coordinate 8,985 downwards.
TGGTAAATAGTTCTCGGCCCTGTTTCATCCATCCTGGTTTACAGTGATGTTTTTCATACTTTGATTGAATTCTCTGTGATATTAAAATGTCTTAAATGTAATTTTTTGATCCCAGTAGACTCTCTTTGTTTGTGCATTTGATCCTAACCACATTATCATGCAGCACAAACACCTTCGTCAACTTGTTTGTGTACAGTAGAGTTTGCTGAATCTGCACCAGTGTAAAGATGACCGCGCTTCAGATTCTCATAGATTAGACCGCTGAGACTCTGCAGTAACTGTGTTTGTTGTTGTTGTGCTTGCATTGATTCCTCCAGCTGGTCTAGACCAAATGCCTGTGAATCCTCTCAACCCTTTCCTCACTCCGGGACCTGCTGTGCCCACCTTCGCCTTCTCACCATTTGGTAAATAGATACATCATCAAAAATTAAGTATTTCAGCAGTAAACAGTGTGCAGAGCCCATTTTACATTTGAGCAAACCAAATACATTTTTTTTCTATAATGGCTGTAATACAGTACAGTATTGGGATATTTTATTTAAATAAAAGTAGCAATGCCACGCTATAAACATACTCGATTACAAATAAAATCCCTGCATTCATAATTTTACTTTACAACTGCAAAAGTATTAGTTGTAAATGTATGAAGTATCAAAAGTAAAAGTACTCATGAGGCCACAAAATGAAGCCTGTAATTACTATGAATGCAGAATTTCAGTGTTATAGCTGGTTAAGGTGGAGAACTTTTTATCTTTTAGGCACCACTTGGTTTATAATTAGGTGATTAATTAGGTTGTAAATATTTTTTTATTTATGATTTATAAACAGTTTTAAAGCATGGATGTGGGCGCGCTATTTTGCAAGATCCAGTTATTGCTTACTACTAATTAATCTTAATAATGAGTTGTTAACATTTAGAAACAATATTGCTAAAGTCTTAGTATATGAACTGGTCATTTGATTGGATAATTTGAGGCCAAATCAAACTTTATGGCCATTAAGGTTTGCTGGCAGTGGTTAAATGCTGTAACGTAACAAATATCTCATGCAACCAGCTGAGATCTTAGTGTCCCCTTTTTGTGCATAATGAATCAAAACATCTGAGCTGATTAAACTTTACATGAATATGGTACCTCACTAAAACACCTGTACATTTTTTTTCAACCTTTTTCACTCAGGTAATTAAATTTTTTTATACAATTGTAACGTCATATTTAGTGAGTGTTGTTTTATTTGTAATAATATAATCACTGAATCTGAAATGGCGACTGATAGCATTGCATCTTATTGTTGAAATGATTCTGTTCATGATGTGCTGTTGCTACCCAGTACAGGAACATATTTGTGACCTCTCCTCTCATATACCCTGTAACTTATCCTCAGGGGGCTGGAGACTAATAATTCCTCCTCTGTCTGTCTGCTCAGGCTCCAAACTGTCCTCAGGGTCCAGACAGAGGCACCTGCAGCGACGCACTCACCCCCGTAGGAAGTAGACTGGAGTGGACATCGAAATCAACATTTCACATGCACCTGCACGGGCTGAATGTCGTTATACCTCAGTGCTCTCTTCTCCTGTTGCGTTCGCAAATCTGTACTGTACATATAATAATTCACCTCCTGGCATTCATTTAATTACCATGTTTACTCCAATCAGCTTATGTTTGCATTTGCATTATAGTGCAAGTGCGAACAGACATGCCACAGAAGATCACATTGACAATGCATTTACTGTAAAGAGATAGTTTGGCTTGTTTGAAGTGGGGCTGTATGAGGTACTTATCCATAGTCAGTGTGTTACCTACAGTAGATGGTGGTTTGCACGTCCTCAGTTTGTAGAAGCAGCAGTACCAGTGTAGAAAGTCCCCCCGAAAAACTCTATCAGTTTAATTGTACGCTATATTTATAACATTTTACTCTATTCTCCAAACCAACCAAACTCTACAGGCAAAATCAGTAATTTTACTTCACAGAAAATGGGAGTTGCTGGTCTACTGCTGCATCAGTCTGTTTTTCTGTTTGTGTTATTGTGTGACTTGGGTGTTTTAAAGAGTTAGTTTGGATTAACCAAAGTCACACAATAACACAAACAAACTAACTGACCGAGGCAGCGGTAGCCCAGCACCTCCTGTGTCCTGGGAGGTAAAAATACCGTTTTTGTTTATGGAGTCTTGTTAAGCTGGAAACAGCAATATTTAACTTATATAAAGGCAGTTTTCTTTCTGAAAAGGCTGTCTAATATCAATGTAAAGTGGTGAGAATATTCTAAATTGCAATACATTTATAATATAAAGCATTTTGCTGCCTACCCTGCCCATAGCTGTATTATTATGTTGCTTCCTACAGCGGTAGCCCTCTCTGTTGCTGACAGCCATCTGCTGTAGGTAACACTGACGATTGATAACTACCTCATACAACCCCACTCCAAAAAATCTGAACAGTTCTGTTAAGAATTAAGCAGCACAAAACAGGATAGAACTCACTACATCTTACTTCAGTATTTGCAATTTAAAGCCGACTTGAAATTTAGCAAGTTTTTAGTTGTTGTTTTTTTAAAACACATTTATGCTTTTATAATTATTTGTCTTTTTTTAAATCCAACACTATAAAATAATCATTTTGCTTTACAGATGTGTGTAATAATAGTATGTTGTGATTTGTGACATGCTGACATTAAAAAGCAAACACACTTGTATAAACTAGTCTTTCTCAGTGGTGGTGTTTATTTGCAGGGCTGGTTTATATGGAGTCATGGAAGAGCTGTAATAAAGAATAAGATAATACATGTGGACATTTAAAGATGAATAAATAAAAGAATAACTACATCTGGAAATATAAAGACAAACAGCAAATATAGAATAATTCATTGTAAGAGAGAAGAGAGATTAAGGGAAATTCACTTGTAACAGCAGCTCAGGGACTGAAAGTACAGGTTAAAAAAGTAAGTGAATAAGAATACAAAATAAAGTAAGAATAACAATAAAATAAAATGTGAAAACTAACATAAAATTTAAAAAAATACACAAACTACATGCACTATACACATTTCACCTTTACAGATATAGGTCTTAAACTCCCTTCATAATTAGGGGTGTCACAGTATTGATATATTATTTTAACATTAAATCAAAAATTGGTCAAACTAAGATTTCAGTTTCAGTAATCAAAATCGGAGGCAGAATCTGCATCTGGCACGTGTCCAGAAAAAAAAACAGCACTTCAAAGACGCCACAGTGAAGCTTACCAGCTTTTAAATCACTCATGATAACATAGACTCTCTTTTTAAAGATGAAATTGAAAAACTGAATTGCATCATGGTCTTAAAATTTAAAGTCAAATGAAACTGTGGAATTGGACGATTGTGACACCCATATTAAAGATTTTTAGTCTGGCTTTTAATTTTTAATTTGAGTATTGTTTTAACCTTAGTTTTTAAGCTACAATCATTGTTTTTTACATTTGTAAAACATTTGTTGTTTCTTTTCCATAATTCCACCAACTTTTATTTGTCAGTCTTTTTAATTTTAGTCTCACAAAATGTTTTTGTTCTGTTTGTTTTTTTGTTTTGGGCTGCATGTGGGTAAGTTGCTATATGAATAAAGCTGAGTTGAGTTGTTTGTTTTAATATTTCCACAATCATTTCTTTACTCTTCTACAGATTATTCCAATCTATTTATGGCACTCCTATGACTGCATAGATTTACACTTAATTGACTTTGAACAAATATAGGCATTAATTGTCTGGTGTAGAAGTGGAATAACAGGTCGACTGCTCACACAAAAACTCTGCAGTGCTTTTGTGTAAAATGTCATGTGTCAAAAAGCATTAACGGATCAGTGAATCTAATATGAACTGAAGTAGACTCAATAAAAGGTTGCTCTTTGCTCAGTTCATTGCTCTATGAGGGACAGCCTCCTGTCGGCTGGTGTGCAGGCTGTGATTGGAGGCTTCAGGCTGCAGCAGGTGAAACCTGAGAAGCTGCTATCAACACACCTGTGAGCCACGCCTCTATCTGTCCAGTTTCTGTTGAGAGTGTGTAGGAGGAAATGGCAGCGGCAGCAGCGATTATTTCTATTGACCAGGACCAGTTCTGTTGTCCAGTGTGTCTGGAGGTGCTGAGAGACCCGGTGACGATCCCCTGTGGACACAGCTACTGTCTGGACTGCATTGAAGACTACTGGAACAGGCCCAAGCAGAAAGGACAGTACAGCTGTCCTCAGTGCAGACAGGTGTTCAATCCGAGACCTCTGCTGAGCAGAAACACGGTGCTCGGTGAGGTGGTGGAAAAGTTTCAGCAGTCTGGTTTTCAAGCTGCAGCCAAACCAGAAGATGTGAGATGCAGTGTTTGCACCCTGAGAAGAAGCAGAGCTGTTAAATCCTGTCCGGTGTGCTCTGAGTCTTACTGTGCGGCTCACTGCAGAGTCCATGAGGAGCGCTTTCACGGGAAGGGACACAAGCTGATCCCTGCTTCAGACGAGCTGAGAGAGAAGAAACTGTGTCCACAGCACCATAAACCGCTGAAGCTGTACTGTCACACTGACCAGCAGTTCGTCTGCACCCAGTGTGTCAAAGACAGACACAAGAGTCACGATGCAGTGTCAGTGGTGGAGGAGAGAGCAGCACAGCAGGTGGGTCTGAATGTTTATTAAGAAATGTGAGGGAGTCCATGTGTTTCTGTAGAACTTGATTTGCAGTAACTTAGTATTTTATTACAGTTTACTTATTATTTGAGTGCTTTAAAGGGACAGTTCATCCCCAAATCAAAAATACATGTTTTTCTCCTTGCCTGGCTGTACTGTTATTGTACATCTATATTTTTTTGGTGTGAGTTGTAGAGGTTTGGAGATATCGACTGTAGACATGTCTGCCATCTCTCCAATATAGTGAGACTAAATGGCACTTGGCTTGTGGTGCTCAAAGCCCCAAAAAATATGTTTGAAAAGTTCTCTTTACTACTTTCTTTCTGTAGTAGAATCTACAGGAACTACTTTTTCTATTAGAGAGAAAAGTTTTTGCACTAAAATTCAAACAAAGGATCTGCCTGAAAGTTTGTATTTGATATCCCAAGTCAGGTTACGAGTAATGGTTGGTACTCCTCAGGTGGAGTTTCTGAGAAAATAACCCCAATTACATCACTATGACATCATCCAGGTCATCTCAGATGGAAAGGAGTCCCATATTTATGACCTGGATGTATTGTGTGTTGTACTTTCACAATATAACACTACCAGAGTTGCAACAATTAGTTGATTAATTTACTGGTCGATCAAAACAACTGGCAACTCTTTTGATAATTGATTAATCGTTTCAGTCATTTTTCAAGTAAAAATGTCAGGTTCCAGCCTCTTATATATGTTTCTTTGCCATTTATCATGGTAAATGAACAGTCTCTGGGGTTTTGACTGTTGGTTGGACAAAAGAAGCAATTTGTGAAAATAATTGTAAGAAGATTAATCAAAAATGAAAATAATTGTTAGTTGCAGCTGAACTATAGACATTACATTTGGGTTTAATTATAATGAACAACCAACTTTGGCCAACATCACACCCATGTTTGGCTTTCAGGCATTTTTGTATTTTTAAAGCAATAATTTGATATTTTTGTGTAATACAATCATCCACTCCCCCCCCCCCCCCC
>JAJHUR010003116.1:14413-31828 GCA_027495735.1 Lutjanus campechanus | reverse complement strand
ACCTAAAGTATTTACTTTGGAGGACGACGACGAGGATGATGATGGCAACATGGATGAAGATGACGTCATTCCCCCATCTTCTCCAGACATCAGTGAGTCCTCGGACAGTGATGTTGTCATCCAAAGAAGGAAGAAACGTCGGACACAGCCACCTGCATCTGCAACTGTGGCTGTGCCTGGAAAAGCTCATGTAAGAGGTAAGAATGGCATAACTTCAACCACCTGCCCTGTTAGCACCAAGTGGTCATGAAAAATAAGTTATAAATATGTCCTGAAGTATTTATGAGGCAAAAATACAGATCTTCAGTTCTAGATTCTGAATATACTAGGAATCTGATGATAAATAGAAATTAAATGTCTAAATATGGCTTTCATCAAGAATAAAGCTCCATTTTATTTTGCAGCATTCACACTAATTATTATCCAACATCAGATGTATTGCTAGAAAGATTTGTCTCTCAGAATTAAACATAATTCGGAACCATAAGACTTACCAACTAAACAGATCTTACAGAGTATCATTTTTGTATTGAATTCTGAACCACATATTGTGGTGAAATCATATCAGGAGATGAGCAGATTCTTCAATTCCTAGAATATGCTTCATACTTTTATCAAAAGAGATGTGACCAGTTTGAGCAATTTCAGCTGACATTAAGCCGTGGTTTGTGCTCATTTCTCTTGTTCTTTGTTTTTGTTTTATATATTTTTCAGTGAAAGGGCCAGCTGAGGTTATCAGCAGATATAAAAACGTCTTGAAAAGCTTAAGCAAAGTCCGCACCATGACTGAAGCCTTCAGAATCAATGGCGTGGACCGGGGAACCATCAAGATGACTGCTGCAATTGCAGAGCTCAACATTGTGGATCCTGTAACCTTCAACACCCTGAAGTATGATCCTGCAACTGAGACCCTGCAGTCCTTTGCTAAGAGGTTTGCAACAAATGTACTGTTACCTCTGAGAAAAGGCTATTATCATGGACATGAAGGCCAAATGCCAACTCCTTCCCTTGTTTAAGTATTAAAATTCAAGTGAGCTTCTTTGTTCAGTTAAAATTCTGTTACATTGTATTAGAAAAGTGAAATATTTGTGCACAGGGGAATAAATCACCTGATGCAGTAATTATAGAGCAAGTTTAGGCTGTGGAAGTGCAATGTTTGTACAGTTCAGTACATTTGTTCTAACCTTTGACAAGTCATGTTGAGCTGTGCAGGTTTTATATTTTTTAGATTTCAATTTTTTGTATTTTTGTACTTTATATTGAGCAGTGTTTTTCAACAATAGAGTACCTGTATTATACAGTATGACCTGCTTATACATTTGATACCATATTGTATGACATATTTACATACACTGATACAGTTGTCAGTGATTGAAATTTCAGGAAGACCCCATTACCTGTTTGAGCAGTACAGTATTTGTTGTCAGCCTTGGAAAAACCTGAACCAGTGGTTTAATAAATGAGGTAATTGTACTTGTGCTGTCTTTGTTATTCTACCACTGAATGAGAGGGAACCTATAGATAGATCCATTTTTCAAAGGTGTAACCCATCACTTGTTTATTGCAGTAGTTATGTGCTATAATATATTAACTAATTGTGAAAAGGAGGCAACTTTAGTTTAGGGAACATGTGTTGGTTAATAAGTGTTCAACTATTAGTGAATTAGTAATGATCAAGATGTCACTTTAGTATGGGGAACATATTCTAAGTAACAAAGACTTAATTTAGAGTTATTTGGACACTATTAATATTTGTAGTTTTGTGTTTTGTTATGTAAGAACAGACCATATTCATTAAGTGGTATTAAGGGAGAATAACTATTCTTGGGGTACTACCACCTTATAAAGTACCTACTAAGCAAAGCATATTGAGATCGTAATTCATATACAACAACTTCCTTACTTAGTACTAATAAGCAATAATTCTGAGGTTATTGAGGGAAGACTCTTAGTTAATGGCTTACTGGTTGTATAATAAGGCCATGCAGAATAAGACATTAATAAGTACTTAATAATGACTAATTAAGAGCCAATATGTTACTAATTTGCATGTTAATAAGCAACTAATTAATGGTGAATAGGTGTACCTTAAAATAAAGTGTTACCTGGAGGTTTTATTTAGTTCATTTCAGGACCTAAAAACAGAACTCTGACAAAGATTGGCAACAGTTCAGTGCAGTTTCGTTAAGAAACTGGAGAGGCTGGGCTTGGAGAGCTTGGCCTGAGTTGATGGTGTAGGGCAGGACAGGCAGAGAGAGCTGAGCTGTCTGCTGGAAGACAGACTGGCGAGACGCTGGGTGAGGCAGGCAGACGGAGACCACAGGGAGGAATGAACCTGAGGCAAAGGATTAAACATTTCAGATTCAGGAAAAGACAAGATAATACTAGACACGAAAAAAAACGTAGCTTGGCCTCAGCATAGTGCCATGTTGGTGAACTTGAATAGTGAAGAGTTGTGGTATTTATGATGCAGGAGCTTGATGAGTGGATGAGTAACAGATGTGCAGGTTGAGTGGCAGCAGGAGTGAGAAGAAGCACAATGCATAGACATACTGTATGTAGACGCTGCACTGACCAATTCAGCTTGTTGCTGTGTTACGTCAACGTCAACAGCTTAAGACTGACCTGTGATATGTAAATGGAGAAACTGTGGTTTTTGGATAAAAAGCACTAGGGCATGTATTTATGTTCAAAACAATTTTACTGGGCTGTCTTTATATTTAAGGGGCCATGATGTACGTGAAGTAAGAAGCAAACTTTTTCTTAGATCTTGAACTCTTGAATATAAAATGACTCATTGAAATCAGTTGAGAAATAAATGTTTATCCAGAAAAACACGGCCTAACATTAATGTTAACAAACATAACCCCTCTCACATGAGTCCAGCGGTTTTGATTAGTCCAGTCCTAAGCAGGTATGAAGTTCTGATCGATGAGTTTGTCTTTAAAAGCTGTTTTTTTTATTTAGGCCTATTTCAAATAAAATCCTAATTATTATTTCTGTGGACTTTGTTGGCCTTGCTGCCCCGGCATTTGGCCTTCGTGCCCACATGAAATTGAAGTGGCCTTGCCCCTGAAATGATAGAATTCCAGGCCTGAACACAACTGATTGAAATCAGTTGAGAAATGTTATGGTACTTTTTGTCCAGAAAAAAACAGCTCCCACGTTTATATGTGTTTGTTCACAGGTCAGGCCTTTCCCTGTCCAATATGGCGGCAACACTGGTGTATGATTCAAAGGCCAATGCAGCGTTTACATATAATATGTCTATGAAGGAGAGGTAAAGCTGGCCAGCTCCAAAATGGATAGCAAAATTCCTATTTGCAATTATTGCTCAGCGTCTGTCATATAAGGAGGAGCCGAAAGATATTCCTCCAACTGTCTGTTTTAAAAGCCTCCATCCTGATCAGCAGTAGTTCTTTTTTGCCCTATGAATGTGTAAATTTTGAAAAGCATCTTCGTATTTTATGTCTACGTAATAATGTGTTAATTCCTTTACAGGAAACACTTGATGTTCTCTGCAATCAGATGAAAAAAAAGTTTGAAAATATTGACCAAAATCCAATTTCGTACATCCCTAATTATTTTCCAAGATGAAAACAAAGCTTTAATATGTAATACAGATAAGTAAAGATTTCATGGCTAACGAGAAGTTAATGCATCTGTGATGTAACACTTCTAAACATTTGTTTTGTGTTGTAGCAAGCTCGTAAGCCGTATGATGTGCGAGACGTGATTGAGCAGTACTCCCAGGGTCACCTCAACCTCATGGTGCGAATCAAGGAACTGCAGAGAAGGTAAACTGCTTAACTTTGAGGAGCTTTAAATGAATTAGATCACCTGAAAATGCACGGAAAAAGGGTAGATGGTGGGTTTTTGCAAGCATGACAAAAAAATCATGAAAGTAAGGGAGTGCGGCAACACAGAGACAGTGTGTACATGTACATACTTCTAACCCGAGCGTCCTATTGTTTCTCTCAGACTGGACCAGTCTTTAGGGAAGATCACTTTGTTCCAGATGGGCTCAGGTAATTAATCACTCCGCTGCTTCCTCAAAATATAGCACAGTAGCTAAAGAACAAACCACGGTTCTAATCCTCCAGTCTTATTATTTGTTTGACTGTTGTCTCCCTCTGTAGACCGAGCCAAAGACAGAGGAAGCAACTCTATTGGATCCAGACTCAACAGGATGGAGGACAAGGTGGGATTTGTGCGACTTCAGTCAAAAACTAGACTAATATTCCCTCGCCGTTTACGGTCTCAGATCATTTCTGTTGTTTGTGAAAGAGCAAAGTCAAAAATTTACACGACAGTGTTTATCTTGCACTCAGAATTTTAACTTTTCTTTTTTGAAAACACAACAAGCTCACATGAAGAGAATGTTTACCGCTGCGGTTTCAGTCATCAGTCAAAGTGGGAATAGTTCTGGATAATGGAACAAAAGTTTAACTGGCTTTGTGTGCCGAACCATGAAATATCTGTGTGTAGACATGTGGCTGTTATTGTTGATTCAAACATGAAACTTTAACAGCTTGTGCCAGTTCTTCAGCACAAAAAAAGAGAAACAATGAAACTGTTTCTTTCATTTCTTTTTAAGTTGTGTCAAAACAAAGAAAAACAGAAAAAGTTGAATCGCAACCTCCCCCAGTTCCCTCCTCAAGTGTGCCTTGCAGTCCTGCCTCGCAAACCAACCAAACGAAATTCATTTCTTATTGAGAAGTGAAGATGGTTTTCAGTTTTTATTTGTACTCAAATGGAAAAAAAAAAGCTTGTTTGTGAAGGTGTGGCTTATTGTGCCCATGTGTATCACCACATGACCAACAGACCTGGAGCTTGTTCAAAGCTAATCTCACATACTACTTGACACTTTAGCCTAATAGCCTTCATGACCTCTGTGATTCACAGTTTTCGAAAAACTTCTTTTATGGTTCCACACCTGTGACATCTGTGGCCAGAGGCATTATATTGTTGGGTCACCCCATCCTAGTGAACATAATATCTCAGGATGAGACATCATGATGAGGGAATTTCATCACTGTGACCTTTTGTCTGCCTATTCTTGTGAACGTGATATCTCAAGAATGCCAAACTTGGTTCAATTAAAGCGTACAATTAAAAGTAATTGGTGAAGCACCTACTGCAATGCAACTGCCAGATGCAACCAGCAGATATTTGCAGATAAGTTCCCCCAACATTAAAGGGATAGTTCACCCAAAAATTTAAATTCAGTGATTATCTACTCACCCTCATGCTGACTGAAGGTCGGGTTTAGTTTTCTAGTCCACAAAACACTGCTGGAGTTTCCCAAGAAAACTGTGTCGTAGATCCGAGTCTCCTAAAGCGCTGGCACCACTGTTTCCGTGTCTTCCTGTGCTCTCTGTGTCCAGGGGTGCTTTTCATTTTGTTGAATTTTGCCTCCTCATCTCCTCTCCTCTCCCCTGTTGACCCGGAAGTCGTTTCCCCTCCGCCATGATGAAGGATCTTCCAGTTGCTTAAATGCACCTGGAGGAGACGAGGAGCGAGGAGAGAGGAGGCTTCTGGAGGAGCTCAGAGCGAGGATACACCGGTGTATCCTACGCGGAAGTCTTTTATCAGGAGGAGTTATGTTGACTGGACAGTTTCAGCGACTGTCACCCTGCATCATCAGGACACACATCCTCACGTATTTTTCCTCGCACTCCTTGTTTCATGTCCTCGCTGGGTGCGGCTAAGATGCAAGGAGAGGAAGCGAGTGGAGGAGAGGAGACCAATTTACCGAATGAAAAGCACCCCAGGTCCTGCACCTCCTTCCACCTTGCAGCTGCTGCAGTGGGTGATTGGCTGCAGGTGTGCTCAATCAGTAATCAGGCCTGGAGTTTAAAAGCAGGGACAGGGCAGCAGGACAGGACTAGTGGGCCATTTGGTAGATGTAAATCTGCGTGGGAGCAATCTAGTTCTGTGATGGCAAGCCAGATTGCATGTGGCTAGTGTAAGGCAAGCATAGTCCTTTGTGTGGCTCGTGTTATGCTGGCATATGGCTAGTTTAATGCTGGCGTGTGGCTGGTGTAATGATGGCAGGTGGCTAGTATACTGCTAGCCTGAGCAGGGTTCAGCCAGCTTAGTCCCTTTTTGGAGGGAGGCTGTTTTGTGTGTCATGAATGTGCTCAAAAAAGGCTGATCAGTCAAAAGTATTCAAGATTAGCTGCAGACAGGCTTCAGGTCTGTTGATCACGCAGGCACACAGACTGAAGTGATCGCATAATCCCCTCCCGGCTTATGCCTGGTAGGGATAATAATTAGACACAAATGTCTAATAGTATACTGCCAGTGCTGGAGAAAACTAGTTGTTTGTAATTACAAAGTAAATGTAATTGTATTTCATTAGTTACTGAGAAACAATATGAATTTAAATTACAGTTACTAATCCACATGTTGGGGATTCATGTTTTCATGTTTTCACTGTTAACGCTCTTTTTAACTCGTAACGGATGCCTGTTTCTTACACATTTCTATTCTTGAAATGTGATTTTCTCTTTTCTAGACAATTACAGAGCATCCACCATACAGCAATAGAATAGTTTGGCACAATTTAATACTATAATGCTTTTTGTCAAACACCAGGTAATTAAATTATATGAAGGACATAATTGTAAAATTATCATTTGATTGAAGTCACAAATTACTCTCAAGTACCTAATTTAATTTGAATGAGTAAAAAGCACAGTAATGATTCTGCTAACCAGGAGTGAATGAATCTAAATCTGAGCCAGTGTGTTATTTTGCTCTCATTTATTAACATTTCATCCAACTCTCATAGATAACACACATGGACCAGACGCTAAACCGCATAGCAGAATCCCTCACCTTTCTGCTGGACCACAGGGAGATCAGCGAGGGCGAAGGTGGGGGCAGGCCGAGGCCGCGGCTGGGACGGACCTTTAATGTCCTCCCCAGCCAGGACAGCCTGCCAAGCTACGACCAGCTATCTTCATCACCTTCGTCCTTCTCCTCCAACACTGCCAGCACTGCCGCCGGCACCAACCCTCCCCTCAACACCGCTGTCAGTCAGGACGAGTGCTACTGAAACCGAACAGCCTCAAAGTTTTTCTCTTTTTAGTGTAATTCGTGAAATGTACTCAGATCTAATGCGGTCTGTGCTCTGTCTATAAAATAATGCCATAGGATTGTACAATTTCTTTGAAAACTATTTGCAGTAATGGAGCCAAATACCAAGTGTAATATCGATTTTGAAGAACTTATAATGGCTCAGAAAAATCAATTTTAACTCAGATGCATGACTCAGATGTTAAAATAAAAAGTGAACATTTACTTGTGGTCAAAATTCAGGCAAAAGTCAAAACCCAGGGAGGCAAATAAAAAAGTCAAACCTATCTGAAAGGGGTCAGCGCAGGGAGGCAAAGATAAATATGGACGTACAGACACCTATCAAAGCAAACATTCACTTCCTATAGGGACTGTTCAAACAAAGAAACTAGTTCAAATAGACAAGAAAGCTGGAAAAAAAACACAATTTGTTGGTAGATCTCACATTATTATCTTTAATTCCATGAAAAATATATAAAGGCATATAATTTATTTGGACAATTAGCATAAAAAGAAAATTAAGTCATTATCTTCTATTTCCTGCACAGTTTGCCAGACAGCCTGAAAAAAAATTAACCTGTATTCTCAACTGCTTTTTTGAATGTTGGCATTATGATATTCATTTCAGACGATGCGGGATATATGGAAAATATGTGGAAAAAGAAATAACATCATTATTGACATTTCCACACTGATATTTCAGCATATTGTATCAGCATTAGTTTCATAACCTTGACGTCGCCTTAGCTGCCTTTTTTCTAAATATTACTTGAAATTTATTCAGGTAAATGCCACAGCCATGGCATCATAGACCATGATTCAATATTCTCTATACTTTTGAAATTACAGTAAATTTTGTAGCATTCATCTTCGGGTAGAGGCCTTATACTTCAACGTTTCACTTGAAATCTCTCAGTTCTCGTTGTTGTTGTTGTTGTTGTGTGCGTGTGTGTGAATGAGGCATTAACTATTTCCACTTGTGATGATGAAAAACACCCCAACTCCTCCTAAAGCTAATGTTAGGTAAATAGGAAAAACTGTTGTGTCTACATCACTAAATGAAACGAAGATTTCAGTAATCTCACTGCCATCTTAGCTCTTGACTTTAGTGAAATTCAGTGATGTTGGCTATTTAGTTTGTCACTCTACGTAACTAGATGAGGCAGTGGCTAAATCCAATCATGGGAACTGACCCTTCACTAAGCACTGCCCTCCTTAGTTACTGTTGCTACGCCTGCCAAACTTTCCATTCTCGCGCTGCATTTAAACAGTTTACAGTTATAACGGTGGAAATTTAACATCGAAATTGGGAGTAATTGGTGAAACACAAGGTCTTTGAATCCTTAGAGATGTAAACAAAAGCAGCTTCTCATTTCTAGCTGACGACTGTGGATTTTTTTCGTTAAAATAATGACTCAAGCAGATTTCATAAGTATAGCTGGCTGATGTGAGCTACTGCTAACTCCTTGAGTCGGCTGACAAGTCTCCAGCTGACATTTTAATGTTTCCATCTGACACGTTTTAAAACAAGAATCTTGTCAAAGTGTAAATGTGAAGTTACCTGACAGCTACATACATGGTATAAAGTTAATGCTAAAAGAGGCTAAAGCTAGCTTACATCTCAGCAAACATTGATCGGATGGTGAAATACAGCAGGTATATCTACATGATAGATGGCAGAAATACACTCCTTAACGTGGGGAAAGGAAGTGCAGGGATTCAATTAGTGCTGCGGAACCTGAGACGGGTCACCCAGCCAGACCAGCTGGGCTGGGATCGCGGAGAAGAGCCATGATAAGAGCTAAGCTAACCTGTCTGAGACCTGAGACAGCGAGCCAGAGAGAGATACATCAGCGTCAGCCCAATTTGATTCAGCACCAGCTCATATCCTCCTCCTCAAACCCCAACAGAACAAATGCAGATGCAGTGGTATCTAACAAGTTTGGCTGGAGGTAAAGTTACCGCAGCTTGTAAGCTAGCGTTAGTTAGCCAGACACGCTAACATTCGCAGCTTATGTTAGAGCCGTTGAAGAGTTCAACTGTTTCATTCCTCACGTGTGTGCTCTTGTGTTTCACGTTTTTGAGAGACTACAAAAAGACGCCACCGTTCAGATTAATGAAACAACGAATATCACTCTTCCCCGAGCCTCCTGCACACCTTCAACATGTGGAGAAATGGATGGTTTGCCAGCCCTAGTTATGGTAGCTAACCTATGATTAGACAGTTGCTGTTTGCAGGCGGGGGTTTGTGAAAGGTCAGTTTGTGTAATTGGGTATGGTAAATAAGAACAGACAAGACTGTTAATGAAAAATATTGAAGAGCTGACATATTGGCAATCCAGTTATTCAAAATGAGGCAGTGGCTAAATCCAATCATGAAAGAAAAGAAAGAAAGAAAAAACTTACTTGCAAGCTAAACTCCGGCTAAAGCTAATGAAGCTAGCTTTTTCAGTGACTGCCATCTCAGCTTTTGACTCTAGTGAATTCAGGCGATGTTTAGTAAATACAGACAGTAGAAAAACAAATACATCTAATTCCTATAAGCTATGGACTGTACATAATCGAAATAAACTTTATTTTCCTAAAGGGCGATTTCGCCTCGTTCTAGGTGGATGACCAGTCAGTGTTGATGGTAAATGTCCTCAACTGAAGCATTAAATTCCTTAGAGTGTGCTGTACTGACCAAGAAAGCTGAATTCTGCTCACTGTGATTGCAGTGCATATGCACCTGGGGCCTCATTACAGTAAAAATTCTTGAGTGCTTGTTGTGTCTGAAACTAAAACTTTTAAAAGTTTCCAAAATAGGAAAAATCCTGTCTTCCTTCTACAGAAGCAACTTCTAAATTCATGAGGAAGTTACCTAATTAACTCCTAGATTCTAATGAGAGCGGTAAACTTGATTCATTGATCGGTACCCATCCTGTCATGTCTGTATCTGTGTTTTAAAATTTACACAAGACTGCCTGTATCCATGACAACAGCTGTCTCACCTTGCAGGTCACTGGCTAGCTTGTGAATGGACAAGAAAAGATGGACATTAAGTTTTACCTTTGATGAGTCAGAGGAATTAATTGTGTCTTGGTGGAGAGGAAACACCAGCTTTTGGGGGGAAGTTTTCTTGCCAATTATAACCATTAATACGTGGTTAAACCATCATCATAGGGCTTGCTTAGCATTTCAGTCATGATATTTTGTGCTCATGTTGTTCCCCATTTTCACTATCATTTCCGTACAGACCTAACAACAGTGATGCTGCCATTTCTGACAGTTATTTTGAATTTTGGACAGGGTGTATGCCATCCTAGCTTTGGATTCCTAACTTTGAAAATTCTTCAGTTCAGTTGCTTCTGAAATAGCTGAATTCTTAAGATATTTGATAGATATATCAAGGGATATTTTCCTAAATGCAGTTAGGAAACACATTTCTGTCATTCCAAACTTCCTAAATGTCATCCTAAACTGAGATAGGATAGGGTTGCAGACATTTCTGTAATGAGGCCGTTACTTCTCTACTCACTAAATGGTCATCTGCCTTCTACAGCACACCTCCATCCAAGTGAGGAGTAAAAGTTTTATGCACAGTAATCCACATATGAGCTCTCAGGGTTGACGTCTGCGACAACATCCAACAAAAAAAATCCCAGCTGAAATTCTTTGCAGCAGAATGTTTTTAGTTTCTGTTGGCATCGGAGGGCAATTTGAGCAAACCGGTCGTTGTTTGCTCTTGGCAGCTCAGGTTCTAGATGGTCCCTGCCAGCCTCTTGCGTCAGCCTCAGCCTCCGCTGCAATTCTTTGACCTTATACTCTGGCTCGACTCAATATGGCTGAACGTACGGATCAGCCAGAGCACTGTATAATGTACTGTATCATCTGAGCTCCTGCATCCTCTGCACTCATATTTTGGGATGGCATTTTTCCTGTTGCAAACGTAGCTAGCTTACAATACAAGCACAGAGCAAAATTTGAACTAAAATAGCCTGTTGCTCTTTCTTGACGCCAATTACGTCACGGTTATACGTCAGATGATGGCGCTGATGCCAGAAAAACAACAGGTGTCGCAGCAGGAGAACAGCTTCTTCTATCAATATAGTGTTGAGGAATTTATTGCTTTCATTGAATACATTTACTACTAACACTGATTAGACATTAAAAGACTCTGTCTATCTGTCTGTCTGTCAGCTGCTGTTTTGCTGAATGTTGGCAGCATATTTATGTGAAATATCTCATCAGACGGGGTTACGGGGGAGCTATACTGTACATGAAAGAGAAACATCATTATTGACATTTCACACTGATATTTCAGCACATTGTATCAAGATTAGTTTCTTAACCTTAACCTAACAAAAACTCACTTATTTCCCTGTGGGATTCATTACTTGCCATAAGTATTAACACTTGACATTTATTCAGGTTGATACCAGCTGCCACGGCATCATGTGCTGTGATTCAATAATCCTATATTCTTGTGAAATAACAGATTTAATCTTAGGGACGGGGCCTTACCTTTCAATACTTCACTTGAAGGTTTCTGTTTAATCAAATGCTATTTTCACTGTTTTAATCCTACTTCACTTTTTTTTTTTGTAAATGTTTAGAAATATTCCTCTGTAGCAATAAAAGATCGTGGTGATAATTGCCAAGTGTCTATGTGTTGTGTCTGCTGCCTTCAGGGGAATCTCTGACTGAAACAAATGAGCTAAATATTTCAGTTTCAGTGAGTTTTTTTTTATTCTTTTGCCAGAGGTGGTTTGACGAGAAGGGGGAAAAAAAGTTATGTTTTTATATTAAAAAGTGAGTGTTTTTACAGTTTTTTTTTCTCCTCAGCCATCAATCAAATGAATGCTGCACTTTTGGGTTTAAGAGATTCATTCGCTGTCTGTTTGATAATCGTGTGTCTCTCGTGTTGGCGGCAGAATTTTCCTTCATTGTTGCGAGGTGGGGGTCGCGATGTCGTGTCCTTGCGGACTTATAGAAGTAGCCAAAAGCGTGGATAAAACCATGCTCTTTACACAGCTGACCTTTGGGCAGCAGATGGTGACCTTTTCCCCGCTGGCCATCCATGGGGTGTCCAGGCATTCCTTCACACAAGTGGCCATGTGGAGAAAAGGCCCAAGTGACCATCTGCCTCTGGTGTCCACAACAATGGACCCCACCCTCCTAAAGTGTGCTGAGGGTGGCTGGCCTTTGTACTGACCAGGAGGTGGGTGTGGGTGGAGGCTTTAATGAGTCTTATTTGGGGTATTGGCAGAGGAAGACTGTAAAGAGCAGAACAGTCATAAACACTCAAACAATATAGAGGATCAATTTGTCCAAAACACAGCAAAATAAATAGCCTTTTATGTGGATGTTGGCTTTGGTTAAATAGTTAAAAGGATGTTTGCATCTAAAGCTACAATTTTGAATCATTTTTAAATGTATAAAGCTGCAAATGTGCAGAAATTTTTCATGATACTACCCTTGGATTCCAAACCTGCGCATGTCTGAATCTACATATGCTCAGACAGTGTTGGAATGTAAACTAAGAACTTATACTGCATTAAAATGTATAAAAACACCAGACTTGCGTTATATATTTTGTTGATTTGTGTACTTACATTCTCCCAAATGTTTCCAACGTGTTTCAAACGCACGTTTCTTTCCTGTGATGTATCTCCAGATGTGTTGATTTGTAATGTTTGCTAAACTTCTCAAACTAAATAAACTATTTAAAAACCCTTTTGGATCATCTGACACATGAATCATCACAAAGCTGACAGGACAGTGACAGTACAATGAAGATCTTATAAAATGTGATGCTTGTCTGTAGATTAAACTACCCAACAACATATAAAGTAATTAAAATTAGCCCAACATTTGCAGCAGTAAAAAAGCAACATGCAGCAGTAACATTACCCCCAAAACATCAGATATAATAGTAAATCACGGACAGGGACCATTACTGCACAATGATTACTTTTACTTTTGATACTTTAAGTAAATTAGGTGAAAATACTGACATACTTTTACTTCTGTAAAGTTTTTAGTGGAGTATTTTCACAGTATGATTTACTTGATGATATCAGAAGGATTTGTACCAGCTGTTCATTAAAGCTTCAGAAAGATGGTTGATTTTTGACTCTCATTCCCAGGATGTCAAATACTGATGTTTTGGGGTTGGTAAAAACATCTGGAGCACAGCAAAATAATGATTTAAAAAAATAAGGAAATACAGGCAGAGGGCAGGGTCTCTGCAGATACAAACACCACCACACACTTCTAGTGGGTCATAAGTGATGATGGAAAGGGACTATGTTTGTACGAGTCTGTACATTTTTAGGAAAATGTTGCATATTATACATTAAATTAAAGGAATGATTCTTCCACTGCTGCATCTAGATGGCTAAAGTATCCAATTAGGGGAAACTAAGTTTTGGACTTCCAAGTCCTAATGTCTGCCCTCCCTGCAGTTTTCTTATTTTGCTTCTTCTTAATTGGACAATTTGATTAAAGCCTGATTAGAGGAAGCCGCAATCATGCAGATTAATTAAATTTCCATTCCTGCGTAGTGAAATGTGGTTTATATGAACATGAAGGTACATGTCTGATACATCCAGCACCATTACTGTGATATTGATCGACACAGTCACGGCATTACTGTTTGTGAAAGCTTCATTCGCTGGTGATGTACTGAGCAGCTTGTAGTGTACATCTTTAAGGGAATTTAATTGAGGTAGTGGGTGGAAAAAAGCAGGAGCCCATGGGACCTCTTGGACCCTGTGAGACAGTTTGATTATTGATTTCTTGACTGGTTATCTGGACATAAATCCACTGGAGCAGAATGTAAGATCATCTGTTGCTAATGCGGAAATAACACAGTTAAACGTGGTTGTCCTTGTTATTGAGGCATTTAAAAATGTAAATGTGATGTTTGCTCTTCCTTTTATGCTCAAACACGGTCCCTCTGCTCCTGTAGCATACAAGTAAACACGAGCCGGAGTGAGAATAAACATTAGTGGGATTGGTTTGGGCACATGTCGATGATAATAGCTGCTTTGACTATGAAAAGGGACCGAGTGAAAAGAGAAAAGTTGAGGGAAGACCTGGGGGGGTCGAGGAGCTCCAAAGGCTGATTTGCAGGTGAAATAGATGGCACACTCTGCTTTGTGGCTATTGTCCTGCTCTTCGGCCAGATGGCCTCTTGAAATTCTTTAGAGCTGAAACCCCAACGCTGTGGGAGTGAATACGCTTCCTGTGGGATTTGGCCTCCCTAATGGGCTAATTTGGCAGTTACAGCTCATATTAACGGATATAATTTTAAGCCTGACAGCACAGCCCTTATGATTGTGGTTATGAAACATCTCATAATACAACTCAGAAAAAGCAATTACTCTAAAATGTTTTTCTTCTTTCGATTGCAAAACTTGAATTGATTTTTCTGCGACTTTAGAGGGACACTGTGTTATTAGTTTACTCATCTGTGGCTGCCACAAAGTCATCACAAAACCAAAGATGTACTTTCTCATAAAACTGCAGTCATATTGAAAATCTAATAATTTGAAATTCTGTTCACAAATGACCATAATTATAGGACCGCGGGGTCAGTTTTTATACAAGTTATAGAAGTTATCACAGCAGCTGTTAGATGTGGAGAACTTTAAAAAGCATTAGTCACTGTCATGGAGAGGAGAGAGTACTTTAAAGGGACAGTTCACCCCAAAATTAAAAATACATATTTTTCCCCTGGCCTGTAGTGGTATTTATCCATTTATTTTGTTTTATTTTATTTTATTTTATTTTATTTTTTGGTGTAAGTTGTTGAGGTTTGGAGATATCAGCCATAAAGATGTCTGCCCTCTCTCCATAAAAATTCAAAGCACCAAAAAATATATGTGAAAAATTTAAAAACAGCTGTATTTGTCCAGAAATCATGACGCAGTTACACAAGTTATCCGCAGACCTTTTAGTAAGCAGTTTCATGTAGGAACTACTCGCTTTATACGCGAAAGAAAAGTAGTTTCGTAGTAGTTTAGATTTTACTGCAGAACGACAGTAGTTCCTTCATTAAAACAGCTCACAGTCAGTGAATTATCTTGAGTAACCAGGTCATGATTTCTGGAAAGAAACACTGGTGCTGATTTTTAAAAAATGCATTTTTCTGGTGGTTTGAGCACCACAAGGCGAGGGCCTTTTAGTCCCCTTATACTTGAGAGAACGCAGACATTCTCTATAGCCGATAACTCCAAAACTCTGCAACTCACACCAAAAAAATCTAGAATAATAAATAATATGTAGCTTTGATTTTGGATGGACTGTCCCTTTAAGTTCCTGAAACTGCAGTTAAAACTAGGAACATTTTAGGAAAAAACAGTTGCAGACAGCTTGGCTCTGCAACCCTGCAAAAGATAAGCTGTTGTAGATAATAGATGGATGGATGACAAGATCATTGATTAGATTTGATTAGAAAGCTTCAAAGCTTTTCAGTTCAAAGATTTCTTCCAAAGATTTTTGCTTCAGGGAAACTGCAAAAGAGGCGTGTTCAGGCACATTCATGTGCATTATTTCATATATTACAAATCAGTATTTTTGTTCATGCATGTCACTTGGGATACAGGAATAATTTGACAATTTTTTATTTTTGTTTGTTGTTTTTGTTTTCACACTTGTATTAGTTATGTGAAAGAACAACACGAGAAAGAAACATTTTCGATTGTGAGAATACTATGAAGCTTTTGAAAACACACTTTTTTTTCATAATAATTCAAATGAATCCCCAGACCCCCTTTTTTTTTTTAAAGTTATTTTTTTGGCCATTTTGCCTTTATTTGAGAGAACAGCCTGAAGAGTGGACAGGAAATGGGGTAGAGAGAGAGGGGATGACATGCAGCAAAGGGCCGAAGGCGGGAATCGAACCAGCGGCCGCTGCAGAGGACTCACAGCCTCAGTATATGGGGCGGACGCTCTACCAACTGAGCTAAACCTCCACCCCCAGACCCCTTTTTAAGAACCACTGGTCTGCAGTAAAGTGTGTGCTGCAGGACCTTTAGACAAGAGACCCTGGTCTATATTTTGTGAGGTATTGGCAGATAATTATCTGAACTATTCTGTCACATTTTACCCAAAATAGGGAACAAAATGAGTGTAGTTTCCTTATTCTGGTCATTTTTCAGCTTACAACTCAAAAACACATGTAAATAAATCAAATAAAATCAAGGCAAATTGTACTGACTGAAAAGGTGTAAGCTGAAGCACATGCAAAAGGTTCATACACAAAAGTCCCAAAGAAAAAAAAATTAATTTACACACTAGTGGGGTATATCCATTTTTGGTAATCATCCTTTTGTAATTTCTTAAAAATCTATTGAGTGTATTACAGATTTACTCCTTTAACTGTTGCACATCAGTAATTTAGATGTTACAAATGTTCTACATGACTAAGTAAACTAATTTGATCTCGTAGATGCAAAATCATTTAATTAGCATCTATCAACAAATTAATTTGGACCATTTGGATTATTATGTGTGTTTCGGTGTGGAAATATTCCCCCAGTAGACATCAGAAAACGTAGTTAGTGATACTGATAAAACACTTTATTAAAACTGCAATATTTGCAGGCATTTACAAGCTTTTTGATCTCCATCACAGTTAATTAAGACAAACGCGCACAAAGACGAAATAGAGCTTTTCTATACAGTTTTTAAAAAGCAGCTTATGTTACAGAAATTCACCAACAAGACTCACAGAAGAGATGAAACGTACAGAAACAAAATTCATTCAGTCTCACATGACAAATACTGACGGAAATGAGAAAAGAAACACCTCTGAACAAACATATTTGTGACAGTATCAATGAAAAAATGAATAGAAATTAAATTAAAAAAACATAAATAGAATAAATAACAAAAAAAGTGGTGTAATTTTACCCCAATTCACAAATACAGTGGTAAAATTGGCAATAAAATAAAATAAGGTAAAAATAAAATGAAATTCAATTAAATAAAATGAAATAAGATCCTTTGGTGCAGTGAATAGACTTTGGTCCAGTCCATATAAATGTGTGTAAAAATACAAATAGTCTATTTCCAGCAGCTTGTTCATCTTATTGTTTTGCACTGAGCTGCTTCACTGGAACTTGTGTGAAAAGGATTCACGATGATCTTTGTTTCTGTCGTCCTCCTCCTCTTAGCGAAAAAATCTGGCAAAAAAAAAAGAAGAAAAAAGATGTTAATTCACTTAATATTCTGTCATTATAATTGGATACGGTTGGATTGTAGAATTAAAGTCACTATGGATGTGTTAAGACTTGTTCCTCACCTGTGATTCGTGCGTTGTTTCTGGGTTTGGATGCCTGTTTT
>JAJHUR010003116.1:1962-13986 GCA_027495735.1 Lutjanus campechanus | reverse complement strand
ACTCGAGTCAGTATATGTTAATTATACCATAATTCTTACTTGATTAAAGTGTTTTTTTTTTTTTTTTTTTTACTTTAGCTGAGAAACTTGAGGAAAGCCCTGGTCTCACTCACACTGTTAAACAGATTCATAGCTACCAGTAAAACCACAGTCTGATTTGCTGAGCACAGATCAACTGGGCCTTGTTCAAGTGGAGGTTTCTTAAAGCGATATTCCACCCAAAAATGAAAATTCAGTATGTACTCACCCCTATGCCGATGTGAGGATGGGTGAAGATCTTCAGTTCACAAAGCAATCCTGGAGTTTCAGCAGAAAACACGGTCGCAGCTAATGGCAGTGAATGGAGACCAAATGTAAATGTCAAAAAAAAACAAACACACAAAACAAACACAAAATGTCTCCATCCTGCTCGTGTGGTGTAATCCAAGTGTCCATGAGACGCTACATTCAAATTTAACCACAAAAGACGCCATTTACACCATGTTTTTAGCCGAAATGTCCATGTAGCCTCCCATGTAGCATGTAAACATGGAGTCGATGTATCGCGAGACTTTGTATATCTCTTAGTGGATGCACGTGTGAAAATATCGCGAGATCTCTTGTGCATCTGGCTTGAGTCTGAGACGCTACAGTTGACATTTCTGCTAAAAACATGGTGTAAATGGCGTCTTTGAGGGTCAAATTTGAATGTCGCGGCTCACGGACACTTGGATTACACCACACGAGCAGGATGGAGACATTTTGTGTTTGTTTTGTGTTCTTTTTTAAAAAAAAGATTTTTATCCGTGGTCGCCATTCACTGCCATTAGCTGCAACCCTGTTTTCTGCTGATACTCCAGGATTGTTTTGTGAACTGAAGATCTTCACCCATCCTCACATCACCATCGGGGTGAGTGCATATTGAGTGGACAATCATTTTTGGCCGGAATATCGCTTTAAGTGGCGCTAATGAGCAGGGGTTGATAGTAACATGTTACAAGTAACGCTAATGCAAACAAGTTGAGGAGATATCGTACACTCCCATTTATATTTTGTGCTCACAGGAGAGGTGGCATGTCTCTATGAGTAACATTGTCAATTTTATGACCAAAAAACTGAATTTAGGGAAAGAACGTAACATTATTATTATCAAGATTATTTTTTGTCTAGAGCTTAATGTGTTGCAGGTGCAGTGGTTTGACTTACATAACCCAAAGTAGCAGTTTATCTTGTTTAATTTGATGCTTTGCATTCATGCTACCTTCAAGCCCACATGCTAAAACAGTTCTTTAAATGGATGAGAATTTCTGCATTCTGTACATGGAACACTCTGCAAACTGAAGGCCAAAAGAAGTGTGGGTCAAGTGTGTAAATTGTCAGTTCTGGGCACAGAAAGCCTGCACCCCAGGGGCGGCCATCTACATTTGTCACAACTGTGACAGTGATTGAACCTTGATGTGACACAAGCACATCCCTGTGTTCAGGAATACAGTCCACACCAAAGACTTACAATGGAACTAGACAGGGCATTGCCGCTTTGCTGCCAATTTTTCCCAGTGGCCACTTGCGGTATTGCAGGGGAAAAAATTCCTACCGCCTTAAAAAGCGTTTTCTCCCACCATTATAAAAGAAGCGTCTATAAAAATGTTTAGAGGACACCTCGAGTGGCAGACAAGGTCAGTTATGACTCTTTCCATTATGTATTTTTACCCATGGAGTTTTTATGTTTGTAAAACTTTCCTTGAGCAGAGAAAAGCTATTTTTAAAATCTGTGACATCATCAGGAGCTTGCAGGTGGGGGGGCAAGGAGGGAAACACTCCTGTGCATATTCACTGGGCCGTATAACGAGGAAGTAAACCCAGAAGCTTGAAAACTTTGTCAGCTCATGTGTCAGGCGAGCAACTGTCTGGGCGCCATCTTTGCATACGCTATCTTTCATTATAACATATCTATGGTCCACACACGCATAAAGTGTTTTCTGTCACTTTAAATTCTAATCAAAACAGTTTCCTCTTTATTCTTCAATAAAGTTTTTTCATAAATTGAACTGTGTGGATTTTAAATAATCAAATTACATCTGATTGTTTCATCAATCCCTGGCTATAGTGTTACAACTCATCCGAGTAGTGGGGTAGATTGTAACACTGCAACTCTTTGTGTTTGACTTTAACTCACATTTGATGGTATAGTAGATGTTAAAGTGAGTTTTATTTGTAGAAGACAAAGATTGGTACCATGGTAATGATGGAGCGGGTGTTCACTTTCACCACCTACATTTTCATGATCACTCTGGTATGACTAAAATGCTAATAGTGTGGATACCAGGTTGGCATATTGAACCAGAACTCTGCTAAACTACTGCTTCTCTGTGTATTCTCAAAGCATAGCACTTAAATGGAGCACTAATCTGAAATTCATCAGACAATCATTTTGATATATATAACAAATTTGTCTCCATTCAACTCATAATAAATATTGCAAAGCTTTCACTTTGACAGTGTGGTGATAGATGCTGAATCTAATAGGAAAAATCACACTTTTATATGAATCTATTCTCTGCTCTCCTATTCTGGAATGTGGGCTTTGTATAAACCTCTAGCTGTCAATGAACACGCCAAAATGAGCTCGAGGTTGTCCATTTTACAGGTTAAGTGTCTGAAATGTGCTTCATGAGGCAGCAGGAGGAGTATGCTGATAAGAACGATGCGCGGCGGTTGACCAACATGCAAAGTAATGGAGCTCAGAGGTGTCTGGGATTGGCCGGAGGGAGAGCCCCACCTCTGTGCCACTTCCTTATGGGCCCAGGTGGTTCACCTGTGGGCAGTGAAGGAAAAGCCCTCAGCTCTTCAGCAGGAGGAGGAGAGGAGCATTCATCTCGGCCATGCAGGAGAGACAGGACACACCTCTGGTGAGTATGGACAGTGCAGCAGCTGTCTTTTTGTTCTGCGTGTTCTGTTAATAATACAAAAGTTCTACATTGTAGGTTGAAGGTTATAAAGCAATATGGGGAAATGTTCCTATGATTTATGTGCTGTATAATGGAAAATTGTATATGATTTCATATCTGGAGGATGCAATTACACAGTTGAAGAGCCTGAAGTGGTAGTTTTGGTCTTTTTCTCAGCTTTTTGACACACTCTCTAACCTGAAGAAAGGTTCTCATGTGCCTGCAGTATTTCTTCACAAGTATTAGAAACGTAAACGCATGTTTCATACATTTCTCCCCTCGAGCAGTTATGTAATCCTTACATCACCCAGTGGCACACTTATTAGCAACCAACAGTTTAACTGTGGAATATTTTACCTCTCTTGATTTATGATAAAGTGGAACATTGATTTTTCTTTTTCTCTGATAAAAAAAGATTAGGCACCCAAGAGGAAATTTTATTGAAATTTTAAACCTCGGTTTTTTACAATATTGGTTTCTTATTATGTATTTTCATAAAGGCCTGAAGCATTACGATTGCATCGCTACGGTTGCTTTTAAACTTTTAAACTTCTGGGACTTCTGGAGCATGTTTAATGTTGAGATTCACAAACAAATTCATTCCGTTTATTGCTTTATTTAAATCAGGGACAGTGTACAATAAATGTATTATACCAGATGCACAATGCTAATTTCCATCTGTTGTTTGTGGGCGTGTATATAGTGTACAATGTTGTATACAAATACAAACATTAAGTTCATGTAACACTCTTAAATACACATGTAGGACAGAGCAGTACACATTTAGAGACACATCTTAATGACAGCATGACTGTTGGCCTTTCAACCATAGAGCCCAACCAGTGTATATGGAAATGGGCCTTTCACAGATCAGAACTGGTATCGGCTTATATGTTTACTGTTATGCATCAATATGAAAACTTTATTATATAACATATAACACATAAAACAATGCTGGGGGTAATTTGGATTTAGCACAGTGGGGTGCTCCCTGGCAGGTGTAAATACTGAGAAGCTGCTTCTTGTTTTACAACTTTGCCCCTAATTGACTAACAGTATTAAAATATTAAGCAATTGACTGATACTGAGCTGTCTGATGTTTATTTAGCTATTTATTTATTTACATATACTTCTGAATTCCTTTGCATAGTCGTATCTGTGCAAAATCAGGGCCCAATCCACGTAGAAAAGGTCTTTGCTCAAAAATTCACTATATATCAGCCACCATATCAGTAATCTATTTATTTTTCCTGTGCAAAATTGGTCTCAAAAATCCCGTATCAGTCAGGCTTTATTGTCAGCCATATTGATTTTGAGGCATTATATATATCGCTTTTCTTCTCCAGGATACATCTTTTAAATTTCAAGGAGGTTTCTTCATGTGTTTAATCGTGGTTTCTACGCTCTGCAGTTTGACACATACT
Source organism: Lutjanus campechanus (assembly GCA_027495735.1). Classification (NCBI taxonomy): domain Eukaryota; kingdom Metazoa; phylum Chordata; class Actinopteri; order Lutjaniformes; family Lutjanidae; genus Lutjanus; species Lutjanus campechanus. The sequence continues at coordinate 9,635 of JAJHUR010003116.1, read as the reverse complement.
CATATAGTGAAGCTGGTGTTTGTTGCTGTCTGCTGCACACAAATAGATCAAGACATCCCAGATCATCATCTCCTCTGCTTGAGAAAAGAGAAGTTCATTAATCCAGACTTCAAGCAAGATGGAAGGAGTGTATGTGTGTGTGTGTGTGTGTATAAGGGTGTCTGTGTACGTGAAACGCAACCCACACACACACTCAGCTGGGCATCCTCTCAACTACCTTTGCATGCAAATCATCCTGTTTGCATGCCCAATAGTCTTTTCCCTCCCAGACCTGGACCTGTAGTCAAATAAAGGCTCCCACAACAAGCTGCTCACTTACATTAAAACAGATGGCTTGACACAAATTGACTCTCAGCCTGCGTGTTAACCATCGCGCCACACTTCTATTAAAGCAGTCAGTACCCAGGGAGGCTGCTGCTGCTGCTGCTGCTGCTGATGCTTTTTGTCGAAGAAATATGCGCCTGGGCTGCTTTTTTGTTCTAATCATCTTTCACAAGCCACTCAAGCGCTCACGCAAATAAGGCTGGTTGATAAAAGTCTTTGTTTACTCAGGCAAATTTATAATCTTATCAATAATGAATGAGTTTCGTGTCTGAACTCAGTGTCATATATTTCCATCATCCAGAGATAAACAGGCTGGATGTTTTCATTGTAAAACAATATCTTCATACAAACCAAGTCAGAGTGTCAAAAGCACACTCCAGACTTTCAGAAACCATATATGTTATTGTCTTTTGGATAATATCAGAGGGGTTTTATGTTCAGAGGTTCTGGCGGGAGCCCACAGTGTTGTGGCCCACTTTTCATGGTTTCATGTCGACGAGCGACGGCGTTTTGTGTATTTCTAGTTCAAACATCGTGCAGGAAGCACTTTGCATATGAAGCGAGGATGAAAATGCTGCCAACTTTGCATTGACCACAAGTACTTCTAAGAGCCTTCACCACTGCGAAAAGAGTGGTGAGTGAGTCATAATGGATTTAGAGGAAAAATGGGCCTAAAATCTGTGTGTTCATTTGTTTACAGGGGACACTGCGGCCGCAGACGCGGTGTCTGCGATGTGGGGACGTCCTGGAGTGGTCAGAGGAGCACAGGTGTGTGTGTGTGTGTGTGTGTGTGTAGAAGTGAAAGACAATACCAACAGAATTTTATTTGTTTATTTATTCATACTTTATTTAAATAGCACATTTCAGATAAATCAAAGTGCTTTACAGACAACTGACAAACAAGATCTTAATGAAATGCAGAGATCAGTGTACCAAAACTTCCAATAAGAGAGAATAAGAATAAGACAGCATTAAAAGACGGGTAGTTCAGATAATATAAGATAAATAATAAAAGATAATACAGGCCATAAAAAATACAATAAAAATTAAATAATTAAATACTGCACAAAATAAACTGATTGTAGTAAAACGTAGCAAAATGTTTATAAAATAAAATGAATGATAATGATGATAATAAATAAAATGTGTGTAAATAGGACATAAAATTATAAAACACTACGTAAAATCCAGACTGAATTGAAGGGTTTCTTGTTTAAAAATATCATTTTCAGTTCCTCTAAGATCCTGTGAATGGTTGTTCTCGCTCAGGCCTATTCAACTAACAGCTCACTGGCCGGATACGGCCCTTTTGAATTTTTCTATAGCCTGTAAAAGGCTGCCTGCAAATCAGGTTGGCATGTGTGTGTTATGATAAATAAAACTACGGTTCATATCTCTGAGCTACTTAGACACATCTGAACCATCGACTGAATGATCTGAACCAATATGGTGTTGGTTACGTCTTTTTAAAGCACTTATGTGCTGTGACTGGCTGTAGCAGAATTGTACTCTCGCCTCACGTTGCACAACAAGCTTCACAATGTCTCCCTCAAAGCTGAAGAGATGTAAAATCGATTGTGAAAATCGCCAATTCCAGAGCAAAATGACGGACGAGTATTTGTTGACTTTGCCAGCTGCAACAAGTAACAAACCGGTGTGTTTATTGTGAAACAACGTAAAGAGGCACTACAAGTTCATGGCTAATTTTCTGCCAGTTTTTCTGAGGGTTCAGAGGAACGGAGACGGAAAGTACAGGGACTGCTCGCATCTTCTCAGTGAGTCGGATGGCCCTCGCTCATAATGACACAATTAAAGTGATAAAACAGGGATGCCCTTGACTAGTTTAATCCATGTTGTAATATATTTATTAACATTATACTAGAGTAATTTGTAGCTGTTAACTGACAAAGTTCTCTGTGCGGCCCACACACCCCCAGTGATTTTCTTGTTTGGCCCACTTGCCACTGAAGTTGAATCGCCCCGCTTGGATGGCTGAAAGCGGCATCACCAAATGTTTTTGTTCTGCTTCAGCTAAAAGTGAAGAACTGGAGGATCTGAGGGGCCTTCTTGCTTTCATGAAACATTAGCATGTCTGAGAGGTAGTCTGCCGGAAGGCCATGCAGTGCCCATAAATTAATGGTGATATACAGTTATAATATTTGGCAGAAATTCGGAAAATAGTCATGTGCAAGCCCATCAGATCAGCCCAGTGATTAGAGGGCCACATAGTGAAAGAGGTCCTTCGGGAGGCAAATATTTGTACTGGACAAACAAGCCTTAACTAATTCCAAGTATAGTTTTCTATTTAAATTATTCATGAGAGAGCTGGTCATAATTTCCTAGCTGGTGAATAGAATGCTTACTCCAGTGTTAAATGCTAAGAGCAAAAGCAAAGGACTTCTTGATACAGAAGATTATGGACAAACTGCCAAAGCACAAAGCACTCACAATCCCTCTAACAGGGCCAAATCATCTAATTTAATTTTAATGAGAGTGTATAGATTTTTACAGATAATCCACCCCTGCGTCTGGACCTGCTTCAGCGTAATATGCCTCATGACACTGTCGAAAGCTTCGACCCTGCAGGAAATATTAGAGCTTTGCCCAATTAAAGATGAAAGTGAGGGTTATACTATAGCATGTATTAGTGAGTGAATGTCCACTTATGTATAAAACAAAAGGAAATGAATATTTCATATGTCAAAAACAGAATAATAACAGGATCATTTAATTACCAATTATGGTGAAAACTGAATAATATTTGTATGAATCATGGTAAGTTCTGAAGAAAATATTTGTGGAAAGTCATTTAGTCAGATCTGGGCTTGTAATAAAAATTAGATCATTCTACGTTTTACTGTTTAGGAGTTATGAGCCAAAAGGATTTATAAATAGTCACATGGCTGTTTGTCCCTGACCCATGGCTTCACATTCTTGCAAATGTCACTTTTTGAAAACTCCCGTCTAAATAAAACCCAAACAAGCAAACAGAGCAACACAATAACCTCATTGGCAGACAAAACTAAAACTTAATTCATTTGGTTAAATTTAGCACTGAGCTGATGGTTGTGGGGCAGATTACAGCTAAATATTTAGTAGAGAGTAGAGAAGGCAAGGTCTTTACTCAGTCTTTACTTCCCCCTGTACAAACTGACTTTTTTTTATTAGCAGTTATCAAATAACAGCAAAGACTAAAGTTAATAACCCAGTTTAATCTTGTGCTGCAACTAAAGATTATTTTCAAAATGGCTTATTTTCCTGATCAATCAATCGATTAATCATTTGGTCTACAAAATGCCAGAAAACAGCGTTCGGTGAAAAGTCTGAAACTGTCTCGTATTGACAGTCCAAAAACCAAAGACATCCAGTTTAAAGTGATAATTAACAGAGAAAAGCAGGAAATCTCCATTTTGAAAAGCTGAAAACTACATTTTCTGACAGTCTTGCATAAAAATTACATGATCAATTAACTAATAATCATCCTTTTTTTTACTACTAGTCCGGTCTGGTCAGGCAAGTGAGTTACTGGATTTACTAAGTTTTTAGAAGTGAGTCTTAATTTTGCGTTTGAAGAAGGACATGGACTGCACAGTCCCATCCAGGAGCTTTCTACTGAAAAGCAGGAGGAGATAAAAGTCTGGGTCAGTGACAGATTGGCCGTCTGGAAATTGGACGAATGCCTGCCTGAGTACGGGCCGCACTGGCTGACCAGAATGCATCATCATTGCCAAAAAACATATATAATTAAACAATGACAAAAATAATGATTTTTTTTTTGTTGTATTTTGATTCAAAAAGTTAGTTCATGCACGCAGCCCAGAGCATTTGAAATTGTCTTTTTAGTACCACTTAATAACACTCTCCCATGATCCTCTCAATCTACCGAGTGGAAAAGTCAAGTTGGGGCGAACACTTGAAATAGAGAGAAAATGAGGAAAAAATAAACAACACAAAGAAACAGACATCAACAGAGCACAGTTAAACACAGCGTTTGCACATGCGACTTTGAGCTTTAGCCGATCACTTGAGCAAGTTAAAAAATGGCTATAACAATAAAGAGAAGATACGTGATGCTAAGTTTCCATTAAGGTTTTTTTTTATATAAATGAATAGAAACAATGTCTGTCACGTCATGAAGATGTCCACCCAACCTTTTTATACAGGATGCAATGATGAGTAGAATAACTGTCACCCGTAATAAATGTTAGGCTGTGAAATTTAGCCAATGTCGGCAGGCAAAAAGAGGAGCTCTGCCCCTCTCTGATTGTGTTAAATTGTTGTCCACGCACATCAGTGACTGCTGTGATTATAGTGTGTGTAATGTGAGTGTGTGTTCTGTGATTTTATGCATGTTTGTCAGTCTGTATGATTTTATCTCAAGCTTTTTTTTTTAATGTTAGGGCGGGGGGGTTGGTGTTGGGTTTGAAAATAGAGCCAGTCTGTTACAAATGCCAGGGCCGTTTTTTGATCACGGTCCGTCGCTGGTCTTGGCGCATAAATATGAGGATGTCAGTGAGAGGGATGTTCCAGGTGAGCAGTAGATCAGAGGGTTTTTTCTTTTTTTGTTCTATTGTGTGCTGGTTGAAAGGACTGTATGATACAATGCACATATCCATGTAATGTGTGTTTCTGTCAGCGTCCTGCTGGGCTGCTCCTGCTGCTCCACAGTGGACGAGACACTGGAGAATGTAGCGAGAGGTATGGCGGGCAGAATGAAGAAGGAGAAGAGCCACTGGGCGGCCGGAAGAGTGGGCGACATCGACTTCATTGGCTCTACTAAGATGAGAGGAAAGGTGAAATATACTGAAGGTTACATAACAGCAAATACAAAGAGTTTTTAGAAAGGTTTCGAGGAGAATGCTGACATCAACTCGTCTCTTTGTGTCCAGTTCATGAGGGTGCGCAGCAACACAGACCCAGTGCTGATCTACCAGATGCTGACAGAGGAGTGGGGCCTCGCTCCTCCACACCTGGTGGTGGCCCTGGTGGGAGGAGACGAGCTGTCGCAGATGAAGCCCTGGCTCAGGGACACTCTGAGAAAAGGGCTGGTGAAGGCTGCACAGAGCACAGGTTATAATCAAGGGACCACAACTGGCCTTGGCTGTTGAAATCAGCATTCAGTGACAGAGAGTGGGTTCTCTGCTGCCCTCTGTTGGCTGTGAGGAGAACTACTAGAAACACATCACTGAGATGAAAGCCTGTTTGTTGTTTTGTTGTATGTAGTCCAAAATACAAGTCATAAATTATTGTTTTTTCATATTTATAATTTTTTCATGTGTCCTTTAATCGCGTGATTAGCCATGAATTTTAATGCATGTAAGGAGGACTGACATGGAATGATTTATATCCATAAAAGGCAACGATCTAATTAACATAATCAATTGGCCAGCTGTTTATATGGAATCTAGGACACAACTCTCTGGTCTGATACATACACATCACAGAGACTCGCTCCTAGTTCCCCTGCTTCATGCTACCAACTGCACAAAACACACATGTGGAACTGCTTTGGTTGTACTTTATTCTACAGCACAGCACACTAATAAGATGTAACAAGCTGTACTTTGCATCAAATTAGACAAAAACTAGGAATAATATGTTCTTTGTTAGACCCTTATTAGATTTAAGATGGTAACTGGGGACACAGAACTGTATTGTAAACTAAAATATATTATTTCCCACAGTTAGACCATTTATTTTGTTATTAGAGGGTAATTTGGGACTCATTACAACAGATCTAAAAACCAAATTAAAAGGAAATCACAATTCTGCCCCATTAAAAAAAAAACCCAGATGAACCAGATCTACCAGAGCAAAATTAGAGGTAGGGGAATATTTTGTCTATGGCTGACTGCACAAACTTATTGTCATACTGTGGGCAGATAATGTAATTTTTTGGCAAATGGGTGCCTGCAGATGACCTATAACTGCCACCTATTATCTGGAAATCTCACTGGGACCACAGCGTTTAGCCTCACCTAGTTAAATTTCAAATTTGATTATAGTAACATAGAAAATTAAAATTTTACCAAGTTTTTCTAAGGGTATGTTTGCTGAGCAGCTCTTAGAAAAACAATGTGCTTCTTTCCTTTAAGAAGAAAAGGGTATTCTTCTTTCCAGGATATCTGAAATTTGCTTAAATATTTCTTTCTCTTTGTACTCCCCACCTCTCCCTCCATCTCTCGCTCACTGAAGAGACGCACGAGGCACGAGCACGGTCGCGTCTAAAAGGGAACCCTAGATTTCTGAGGTGCTCTTCATTGTGCGTGCTGCACAAACTAATTATTTTTTCATAACATGAAAACACTGTGGTTAAGATGAGTTTCCGGGAGGAAATCGGGAAAGGGCAATGAAAAATGTGGGTCACCCAGGAAAATCAGGAGGGTTAATAAGCATGCCAATAAGGATCTAACTGTGGGAGACAATGCACTCTAGTTTACAGAACAGTTCTGTTGTAATGTGTCTCTAATTACCTCTTATAAGGTTTAATAATCAGAATCAGAATCAGAAAGATCTTTATTGTCATTATGCTCAGGTACAATGAAACTGAATGGATTCTCTCAGTGCATCAGAAGAATTTAGACATGTAAAAACCTGAAAATATAAAACATAAATAAAAACAGAAACAAACAGCTGTAATAGCAACTATTGTGTACACTTTAGTTTACAGTATAGGTCTGTTGTAATACATGCCTAATTACCCTCTAATAAAGTCTAATAATGGTCTAATACTGTCTAGTTAAGAGCACATTATTTCTAGTTTTTGTCTAATTTAATACAAAGTACAGCTCGTTACATGTTATGGTTATACTGTAAAATAAAGTGCTTCTTCTCTGTTCTCTAGGGGCGTGGATTTTGACTAATGGCTTCCGCTTTGGCATCACCAAACACTTGGGCCAGGCGGTGAGAGATCACTCCCTTGCCAGCACCTCCTCTAAAGTTCGTGTTGTGGCCATTGGCATCGCACCCTGGAACATGATCCACAACCGAGAGGCTCTGCTCACTGCCAAGGTTTTTCTGTACATAAACAGACAGTATATGGAGCTAATACAAGCAGTGTCTGTCAGCAAATATTTACATCTTTCCCACTAACGGGCTCTTTCTGCATAATGTTCCTGTTCTCAAGGTGGACGAGCCTGCGGCGTACAAGCCACAGGACCTGCCTCACGGCTCGGTGTATTCCCTGGACAGCCATCACTCTCACTTTGTGCTGGTGGAGGAAGATCCTAACAGACCAGGAGCCACCAGTGAAATGAGGGTGAAGCTGCTCAAACACATCTCACTTCAGCGCACCGGTTATGGAGGTAAAGCCCGTCTTTAGGTCATCGCTGGGAACCAGTAGTGGAATG
>JAJHUR010003115.1:25865-37409 GCA_027495735.1 Lutjanus campechanus | reverse complement strand
GCTACGATCTACCTGTGGAACATCCTCTGTCATGTGTTGTTCCTGCCGTGTTTGCAGGAGGTGAACTTTGGCATGTTGGACTGTACTGATGGCAGCATGCTGAACAGTCTGGAGACTCTGCTGGCTCACATCATGTTACCAGCCCTGCGGTCACAGCAGGTACAAACCAACCTCTGATCTGTGTTCTGTAAAGGTGAAAACTACCTGGTGGTACAGTTGGCAGGTGTAGTAGTAGTTTTTACTTCTGACTCTTTGTTCTGCATCCAGACGTGGGGCTCTGTGCAGGAGGGTGCAGCCGGTCCAGACGTCCAGTCCTTTCTGTCTTCAGTGGACCAGTTCGTCAGTAATCTGAGCTCAGTCAGAGTCAGCATGGAGAGGAAGTTCCAGCTGCAGCAGGTGGACCTTCCTGATGCTATCGGCCAGCTGAGCTGCCCTGCAGACTACACGGCTGCAGGTAGGGAGGTCAACCTACAGCTGACCCAGACACTATCTGCTTTATTACAGCTTCTGCTTTGCTGGAAATCTAAACTCCACGTCAATTTTTCAGTGTTGGCTGTAAATTTGCCTAGTTAGCCTGAACTTCCACGGCAATTTACAGTGTAGCTTACAGACAAAAATCCCACTTTTCATACAGTGTCAGATAACTAAGAACTTCATCAGAGCCATGAGGAAAAAACGTAACAGATTGAGTTAGTAGTTCTTTCTGTACCAGCCACAACTTTTGCCACACACAGATGTGACGGACGGTGAAAAACCTTCACTTTTGAGCCAATTCTGATCATCTCACTGTGACCACAGTAGTTTTTTAAGCGTCTTTTCAATTAAAAAAAATGCTCACTCAAATATTTCAGCCAATAACAGCGAGCTGGTGGAGCGTCTGGAGGACGTGGTCTCAGTGTGGACCAATCAGATCAAGCAGGTGCTGACGGAGAGCGAGCAGATGAGGAAGGAGGCCGATGACGTGGGACCATCAGCTGAGCTGGAGCACTGGAAGAGACGCATGGTCACCTTCAACAGGTGGACGGACACACGTCATGTTTTGTTGTTTATGTCTGAGAATCACTTCAGTAAAAACGTCTCCTTTTAGATCTCGTCTCAAACTGTCCCACATATTTCTGTGTGTGTGTGTGTGTGTCAGTCTGATGGAGGAGGTGAAGCGTCCTCAGGTGAAAAGGACTCTGGGAGTTCTGCAGGTCACCAAGTCCCGAACTCTGCGAACCTGGAGAGACCTGGTCTGAAACAAGCTCTAAAATCCAGTTTTCTGGTTTAGCTTACTTTAGGTTTCATTGCATTTACTCCTTATAAACCTTCAGACTTTATATCTCACTTAATGTTTGATGTCATTATTTCTTATGTTACTGTAATTTTTGGAGCAATTTCCTTCCTTCAGGATTAACACCGTTCTGTCTTATCTTTGTCTGATCTCATCAGGACGGGGACATCACCGTCGTGGCTAACGAGGCGAAGGACAACGTGAAGTATCTTTATACTCTGGACAAGTTCTTTGGACCTCTGGGAAAATGCACTCCGGTAAACACAAACTTTTTATGTCTTTATATTCTGTGTCTGGATTCAAACTAGCAACCGTCCACAGACTGACCAACCTGTTCTCATCCGTCTGTCACACCCCTCCAGTCCACACCTCTGACAGACAGGATATCAAATCTGAGATATGTTTTCATTTTTTAAACCCGTGAACATGTTTCTTGTTTCCAGCCTTTGAGTTTTATTCATTGTCTGATACCGACTGTAAAGCCTCGGGTTAAGAACTGGTGTTAAACTTGTGGAGGCTGTAGCTGTGAATCTCTCACCTTCCCTCCTGACAGACCAGCATGTTGGAGCACATCCCCGGCCTGATGACCAGTATCAGGATGATTCACACCGTCTCTCAGTACTACAACACCTCAGAGAGGATGACCTCTCTGCTGCTCAAGGTCACCAACCAGATGATCACCACCTGCAGGAGCTACCTGTCGCAGGACGTGACCCGCATCTGGGACCACAGCAGGTACACAAGACGAGACATGATCATTGGAGGTCCACTGAGACGTCAATATCGGCCTCTTTATCTGACTAAATGATCTGTATTCACATAGAAGACCAAAAGTAGGAGGTTGTGACCTTTTTAAACTCTGCTAATAATGAGCAACAGAAGAATTATATCTCTCATCACATTATTTGAACTCTCCTGAATAAGATAAAACTAAATGACACAGATGACCAGTCAGAACGAGATCGTATGAGATGATAAAAGTGTGTGTGTATGTGTGTGTGTATCTCAGGCCGGTGCTGCTGCAGCGTATCTCCGACTGCTGTAACCTGAATGCGGAGTATCAGAGGAGCTTCCAGGCCGTCAAAGACAAACTGAGAGAAAACCCAGAAAACAGACAGTTTGACTTCAGGTAAACTCCAAACAGCAGGCTTTCATTTCACTCACAGAATAACTGCTGAGTTTTACCCACAATCCCCTCTTCTTTCTCTGTTTCTTTTCTTTGCAGTGAGAACCACATCTTTGGGAAGTTTGATGCTTTCTGCAGGCGTCTGGAGAAGATCGCTGACATGGCGTCCACGCTGGAGAGTCTGGCTGCTCTGCAACACATGAAGGTGGTTTTTAAGATTATTGAAGAGATGCTTCAGGTTTTCAAATAATCTTTTTAATCTGAACCATCCTTTTAAATTTTAACCATATCACTATTGTCTAAATAGATGCCAATACCATCAGTGTAGAGGTCAAACCACATTCACAGGTTCTTCAAGTTCAACACTTTGTTTCATCTTTCTGTCATTTGTACTATAAAACATTTTACTCACCATGCAGATGAGAGTAAATTATTTTTGTGTTATGATCATGATTTAGAATTTATGTGGAAATAATTCCTTTGATTAGTTTGAGCACTCACATACATTTCTTTTATGTTTATGAAAATCACAAGATTTCTCTTTAGGTAAACTGAAAAATTGCCAAGCAGAAATATATTATAGAAATACAAAACTATTCACACAGTATATTTAACAATATTTTCAGACAGTTAAAAAGCTCAAACATTTTGGTTTTAGCTGCAAAGTTTGGAAGGTAACAGTTCTTATCCTGCAGACTTTGCTGCTTTAATCAGTTGGTATTTATTTAGATGTAAACTGATGGTTTGTTGATGCAGCTACAAAATCTTCACTAACTGGAGAAATCTAAAGTTTGTTGAGAACACAAACGCAGTGATGCTGAACCTGAAGAGCTGTGTTCTAGGTGGAGGGCATCGAGAAGATTTATGTTCGCTACCAGACCATCGTCTCCACAACCAAGTCCAAGACCTACGACGTCCTGGACCACCGCAAGCTGGAGGTGACATCATGTCCACTATGTCAAAATGTTGTATACAAATAGAATGATTAGTTACAATATACGGAGCATAAACAGCAAAGAAACACAAGCAGTGACACTAAAACCTCCTCACTGTGTGTGTGTGTGTGTGTGTGTGTGTGTGTGTGTGTGTCAGTTTGACAGTGACTATGCAGACTTCCAGCTCCAGGTCCAGGCTTTGTTCCAGTCTCTTCAGTCTCTGCTGGACTTTTGGTTTCAAAAGCCTCTCACTGTGAGTCAAACACAATCTGAACAAACTTCACTTCCACAGCAGCTGGGACGCTGTTCAAACTGTGACCAGTATCAGATGAGCTTTATTGTAACATACAATCATTCTGACTTTAATGAGCAAAACTTCAACAGTTAATGTCCTCAGAAAGAAAAGAGGATGTTGTATCACAGTGGTAAACAGGCATCAGAGGTGAGTGTTTGTGTTTCAGACGGAGCGGATGCTGGAGCTGCTGGCGGTGTTCGAGTCCGGGCCGACGGCTCGTCTGGACCTGAAGCAGCACTACCTGCTGCTGCTGCAGCGCTACAGCCGAGAGCTGGAGCTGCTGAGGAAGACCTACCAGAGACAGAGAGACAGACCGCCCATCGGACGCAACCTGCCCCCAGTACAAATATACATTTATATTCTGTAAAATGTCAGAAAATACTACAAAATATCTGTATAATTTCCCACAACCCAACATGACATCTAGTTTTATCTGACCAACAATCCAGAAATCTAAAGGCATCACAAAAAGAAGAACCAGCAAACCTTTTTTCCAATAATCAATAGTTACGATTATTGTCTCCACGTCTCCCTCTCAGGTGGCAGGGAGGGTCCTGTGGTGTCGTCAGCTTTTCAGGAAGATTGAAGCTCCCATGTTGATCCTGAAGAAGAAGCTCGACGTCCTCAAAGTACAACCTCTGATTTTACATCATCAATCATCAGTGATCAATATGATCTGACCTGACCTGACCTGACCTGACCTGTCTGTCTGCCAGGGACCAGAGATGACTAAAGTGATCCGGAGCTACAACAAGATGGCCGTGGTGTTGCTGCAGTACGAGCTGCTGCACCTGCAGGAATGGAGTCGGGCTGCAGAGGGTGCACCGCACTGCCTGAACGCCGCCCTGCTGGTCCGACATGAGAACTGCAAGGTTCTGTAACAATAAATCAATAGATGAGCGACCAAGCTTTCAAATAACTGGTGTTAAAATAGCTGAATAAATCCAGTCTGTACTTTATGCTATAGACAGACAAAGATCTGATGTCACTTCCTGTTGAACTGCTGTCCCACTAGTCTGACTCACTGGATGTAACTGTGGGTATAAGCCTGTCACTGCCTGCCTGTTTCATGTTTCCACATCTGTTGATTGAGGTTGGATGTAAAGTCACCTGACAGGACAGGTGTGTGAGGAACTGCTGGTCTGTCTCCACAGGAGGTTTTTGTCAACCTGGACCCTGTGGTGCTGGAGGTGCTGCAGGAGGTCCGGTGGATGACCAAACTGGGGGTGACGGTGCCAAAGGTGATCCTGAAGATGAGCTCCAGAGAGGCACAGGTCAAAGCTCTGTACCAGAGGTGAGAACATCTGTCGTCTCTTCACTGTGGGAAGATGAAGTGTTTGACAGGCAGTGGAATATGACTGAAAATATGCAGATATGTTTAATTTCAGTTTTGTTTTGTTTGCATGTTTGTGATTTTTTTCTCTAATTAACTAATTTTACTGCAGTTGCTTTGTATGGATTTTCTTCTTTAATTATTTATTTTGCAATGATTAAGAGTTCATCATTCCAGTCGATTGTTTCTTTTGAGAACATTAAAAAGTTTTAGATTTTTTGGGGTATATATTTAACTGATAAATAAGAAGACAGATATTAAATCACATAAACTCAACCTGAAAACCACAAAAAAGGAACAATAATACTAAAACAATAAACAATAGGTTTGGATTTTTTGTTTTCTTGTTTTTGTTATTTGAAATTGAATTACTTCTGTTGAGTTTAATTGAACTGACTAAAGACTTAAGACATTACTAACGATGTTCTGGGACTCAGTCTTCCTTCATGTCCTCTGTACTTAAAGAAAATTAATTAATGATGGGCTTTAAAAGGTCTTTTGCATCAAATGCAAAGAAATAACAAAACACAAAACGATCTTTAAAGTCATGTGTTATTCATGCACCAGTCCTCAAGATCACGTTGGACTTTACTTAACTTGATTTTCCTTTTTACGTGACATAACTGTAAAGTCAGTTCCCATCAAGTCAAGTGTTCCCTCCTCTGTGTGAAACTCTTTACTCTGCTGGTCCAGTCTGCTGGAGCTGCTCCAGGACTACAGCTCGGTGGTGGCCAGGATCCCTCCACTCCTCCTTCCTCTGATGGAGCCCTTCATCAGCCAGGTGGAGGCGGCGCTCTCTCCTGGACTCACCACACTGTCCTGGACTGCTCTCAACACGGACACGTGTACGCAGGAACACGTAGATGGATGCAGATGACATATGTTCACCTATAAAACCAGATCAGCAGTTTTACCAACAGTGCTAATAACAACCTCCCTCTGCCCTGCTCAGTCATTCAGAGCGTCTATCAGGCTCTGGAGGATCTGGATCAGGTGTCCAAAGTTGCCACAGACCTGTTGGAGTGTCGCATCAGTCGGCTGCTTCAGGCCGTGTCGTCCTGCTCCCTGCTGGTCCTGCCTGAAGACTCACCTGTCTCACCTCAGGACCTCCTGCTGCAGACAGACAGCTCGGTCCAGGCTGCTGCTGCCACTCTGAAATGGTAACACTGATGACTCAACAACACAGAATGACTGACTGAAGATACGTTCTATCAAATATGGCAGCTTAGTTAAATAAATGTAATAAAATGTAATCTGTGTGTCCAGGCAGAGTCAGCAGGTGGAGAAATATGTGTTTGAGCTGATTGAGGAGCTGAAGAGGAAGATGAAGTCAGCAGACACGGTTAATCTGGAGGTAACACACTCACAGAAACAAATAGACCAAAATCTACATTTTATTGTCATTCATTAATTTTCCTCCCCTCCTCCTCCTCCTCCTCCTCCTCCTCCTCCTCCTCCTCCTCCTCCTCAGGGATCTTTCCAGTGTCTCCATCCAGACTCCAAGCAGAAGACTCGCTGTCAGTCGTGTCTTCCGTGTCGTTTCTACAACCTGATTGGTCAGCTCTGTCATCGCAACACTGAGGCTCTGGTCAAAGGTCAGCCATGTTTCCTTCCATGTCTCCTTACCTTCCTCTTTCCTTCCTACCCTCCTTTTTTCTGTCATCCCTCAGTTTGAGCCACTTTCCCTCCATCTGTCTCGTCTTCCTTCTCTCCTCTCTTCTCATTCTTTATTCCAAAAGCAGAGATTAAAGTAGGAAGTTGATTATTTTTTGCTTTGCATTTATTTAATTTTTTCCTCACAGCCACCAAATCTTCTCTGGATGCCCTGAGGAGACGACTCCATGTCCCCAAATACCAGCCATCCTCCTCCTCCTCCTCCTCTGGCAGCAGCCAATCAGCTCCTCCTCCTCTATTCAGAGCCTCCATCCAGCTCGCCATCCCCAACATCGTCCTCAAACCCAGCCTGGACGACATTCAGGTACCTTTTTTTATTGTTATAATCTACAGTTGACCCATAAAAATAGTATTTGAATTCCAACAAAAGACACTTGAGACAACGACTTGGTCCCACCTCTGTCATGTTAAGCCACCAGACATTTAGTAACGTGCCTCTGGGAGGTGTGTGTTCATCCTGTGTGTGTGTTTCAGAGTACGGTGAACAAGCTGGTGAGCGTTGTGTTGTCTGTGACTAAAGACATCCCTCTGTGGACTTACTCTCATCTGCAGTACAAACAGCAGCAGGTACACTCCTCAGTCAGCTCATTCATCTCATTTAGCAAAAACCTGCTACCAGACAGCCAATCACAGTCCAGCATTTTACTCTCTGCCAGGTGGAGCAGGCGGCGGTTCGGGATGCAGGAGACGACATCCCGGTGAAGCCGCCGGTGCTGAGGCCTCTGGACAGACAGCTGGCTGAACACAAAGACATCACCAAGTCAGTCCAACAACCCAAATGGACAATAACACAAGTTTCTCTACTGTTTCAACTAAAACAGCACAATTAAGAACAAACATGCAAACCTTCATCTTATTCTGAGTTTTTTAAAATCATTTTCTAAAGCTTTATCATGGCGAGAACTTTCCCCAGGGATTAGGAACCTCTGGAGTGTGTTTCACTGCAGGGACGAGGGTCTAAATTAAGTTCTTGAGACATTACTTTACCCCTCTAAAGAGTCCCTGCTTAGAGGGGACTTTCTAAAAGTACAGGAACTTTGGGGGCGAGCCTTGCAGTGCTGGATAATTCTGATTGGTCGAGTACTCACAACATTTTTTTCAGCCATCATTTTTAAAAAAAACTACAACCACAAACGTCAGTTTTTTGATCACCATGCTTCGACACGTCAACATGGAGTTATAGAAGAAAATGCACAACAGACAACACATCGTTGTATAGTTGCACCAAAAATTACATGTAAAAGCATCTGTTACTGTTCAAACTTTTTTAAATAGCCACACTAACGACCATAATTTTTCATTTTTCAAAGTGTGTATTTAGTATATTTAGTAAAGACACCAGATAATGTGTCAAATAAAAGAAACTCGTGACTTCTGACACAAACAAGGAAAAACTGAAGAGGAAGATACTTAAAAGCCCAGTGCACAGTCTAAAGCAGCCCTGCGACAAATCCCATGTTTTATTGGACGACATTATACTGAAAGATGTTTCTAATATTGATATAAATGTTGCTTGACCAGCCTTCATTTCCCATGATGCTGTTGTTGTTTGGAGCAGGTTGGTGATTCAGCTCAGCTCCATCATGTCGTCTCTGAGAGCTCAGGCTGCCGACACTCTGAATGAACTCACTCACTTCTCTACGCTGTGGGTCCAGGTCAGTGTGTGTGTGTGTGTGTGTGTGTGTGTTGTTGTTGTTGTTGTTGACCTGGACTAACAGTAAGTTGTGTTTAGGACCCAGAGGAGCAGGTCCAGGCCTTCCTGCAGTCTGAGCCCTCATTGACAGAGTTCAGCTCTCAGATCTCCTTCTACTCTGTGAGTCCACACAAACTCTGAACATTATCAGCAAACACAAAACCATGACGTGGAATAAAATGATGAATTCAGAAAACGGACAGAATAAATTAATCAAAACCTCCTTTAAATAATGTGAAGTTATTCTCCTCTCCCATGATGCCTTTCTGTCCGTGTAGAAACTAGAGGAGCAGATCTCAGAGCTCCCGGCGTTTCGTTCGGTGGGTCCGATCGTCTTCGACACTGACCAGCTGAAGCTGGCGCTCACTCAGGAGTGTCGCCTCTGGAAACGAGCCTTCGGCACTGCGCTAAACCGCCGGGCGTCCGCCGACATGGACGACATCTTCTCATTCGTGGACGGGCTGACAAAGCGCCTGCAGCGTCCAATCACAGACCTGGAGGACGTCCGAGGAGCCATGGCAGCACTCAGAGAGGTCAGCAAGCGTCTGATTGGCTGTTCTCCATCAGATGGCACACGTTCATTAATTCATTTAATTATTTATCAATCAATGATTTAAATAAATATTACTATGGTTCTACAATGTACTAAATTCTATCAAAAGTACTACTGCTGGTAATTTCTGTGTAAATGTTACTTTCTTAGCTGCTCATTCAGTCTTGTGTTGATTCATGTTATTATTCATCATCCCATGGCTTCTAATTCATTCATTCACCTCCTCACTGTTTCACCCTTTGAGGTTCGGGAGGAGGAGATTCGTGTTGACGCCACCATCGGCCCGGTGGAGGAATCCTTTGCTCTGCTCAACAAACACGAGCTGCTCTTCAACGATGGGAACGCAGAGCGCGTGGACGGCCTGACATACGCCTGGAAGAACCTCAACGTCCTAGTGAGACACACGGAGGGAGGGAGGCGTTTAGGTTTTAGTTTATCTTTAGTTAATAAATACAAAACACTGTGAGGACCTCAGGACAGCTAGCAGCCACTTTGTGAAAGCGAGTGAGGATCCAAATCAAGAGTGCAGATGAATTACAGGTCTGAGTGTGTTTGTGGTCTCAGGTGGTGCAGAACCAGAACACACTTGTGAAGATCCAACCGAGCATGAAGACCGACCTGCTGTCTGCGGTGCAGAGCTTCCAGATCGACGTTAACAGCTTCTGTGAAGAGTACAACCACAGGTACTTAAACAACAGCAGGGACAAACACCTCTGATGCTGTTTAATACGTGACAGAAAGTCCAACCTGTGCTGGTTTTCAGGGGTCCAGGGGTGGAGGGCGTGGCTCCAGCTGAAGCCAGTGAGCGTCTGCAGAGTTTTCAGGCTGAGTTTGATCAGCTGTGGAGGAAATACACCACCTACTCTGGAGGAGAGGAGCTGTTTGGACTGCCTGTTAACGGTACAACTGACTGACTGAGTGACTTCACGTTACATCTCGTCTCTCCTCCGTCTGTCCTCCTCTCATGGGCCGTTTCCTCCCCACAGAGTATCCAGACCTGCAGAGGATCAAGAGGGAGCTCTCTCTGCTGTCCAAACTCTACACTTTGTACAACGCCGTCATTGACAGCGTCGCTGGATACTACGACATCCTGTGGGCCGACCTCAACATCGAGAAGATCAACACCGAGCTGCAGGACTTCCAGAACAGGTCTCTGATGTTGTCAAACATTTTTGTTAAACATGTTGTCTAGAGGAGAAATCTGTAATATAGTTACTGTATTAAATCATAAAATGACCGTGAGATGTCATCAGAGATCAAGGAAACATATTAAGTTGAAATGTTTACTTGTCAGATATCAACACTGAATGTTCACTGAATTAGTGTCTGTTTATGAGTTTATGAGTTGTAAGAAATCATTGTTTTTTTTAATGTATAGATGATTGTAACGGTTAAATTGAGCAGTATTGTCAAACTATGTTGTACACGTCCTGCGTTCCTGCAGTGTTCCTGCAGCCTGCAGAGCTTTCTAGAGTCTGGGAGGAGTGGGTCGGGGGTAAAACAACTCGCTTCAAGTATCATCTGTGCCTCCATCTCACTATTTGGACTGCAGGACTCATTTTGCTCACCCAGTTGCCACATTTTGCACCTTTAAGATTAATTTACATTTAGATCAAGGCTGGTGTCTTGCAGGCAGCATGTTTGTCTTTATTTTGTCAAGCCTGAGAACTAAAAATGCTTACAGAGCACAGTGAGCAAACAGAACAAAGCAACTACCAGGGTTCTACATGGATTTTCTTTGCAACAAAGGTGGCAAACACTGGAACAAATGGAAAAATAAGGATCCGCTTAACTGTGTCATTTAAAAGTGAGTCTGTCCATTTTTTAAATCAAGGCCTCATGAAGAGGAGTATATTCCTGTTGCTCCATCTCTCACTGGGTCTCTGTCTGAGTTTTCAGGATTCGGAAGCTTCCGAAGGCGTTGAAGGAGTGGCAGGCCTTCAGAGACCTGAAGAAAACCATCGATGACTTCACTGAGACCTGCCCCCTGCTCTACATGATGGCCAACAAGGTAGGACCACCTGTCTGTCTGACTGTGGGTGACATGTTATAGAAGATTTTATTAAATTTTTTTAAGGCTTCATTACAGTTTGGTGAATTTTCTTCGAAGTCATCAGATCCACATTACAGATTTTTTCTCTATAAGGCAATAAAAGTCACTCTTACTTCATGAAGTGTCTGTATCTCTCAGGCCATGCTGCCTCGACACTGGACTCGTCTCAGTGACTTGACTGGTCACAGCTTCCAGGTGGAATCGGAGAGTTTCTCCCTCAGAAACATCATGGAGGCTCCGCTGCTGAAAAACAAAGAAGACATTGAGGTATTGATTATATTGATGCTGAAAAACAGTGAAGGTGTTTGCATGCGGATGCTGATGTTGTTGCTCAGGACTGGAAAGCAAACAAAATCACAATCTGTTTTCTTATTTCTGTATTATTATTTCTGTGTATCAGGATGTTTGTATCAGTGCGGTGAAGGAGCGGGACATCGAGGCCAAGCTGAAGGACGTGGTGGCCGAGTGGAACAGCCAGATGCTCAGCTTCGCCACCTTCAGGACTAGAGGAGAACTGCTGCTGAAAGGAGCCGACACAGCCGAGAAAATCTCCATGATGGAGGACAGTCTGATGGTGCTGACGTCACTGCTGAGCAACAGGTGGGGAGA
>JAJHUR010003115.1:0-25845 GCA_027495735.1 Lutjanus campechanus | reverse complement strand
GGATCCGCTTAACTGTGTCATTTAAAAGTGAGTCTGTCCATTTTTTAAATCAAGGCCTCATGAAGAGGAGTATATTCCTGTTGCTCTGTCTCTCACTGGGTCTCTGTCTGAGTTTTCAGGATTCGGAAGCTTCCAAAGGCGTTGAAGGAGTGGCAGGCCTTCAGAGACCTGAAGAAAACCATCGATGACTTCACTGAGACCTGCCCCCTGCTCTACATGATGGCCAACAAGGTAGGCCCACCTGTCTGTCTGACTGTGGGTGACATCTTATAGAAGGTCCGTGAATGTTCTCATTCGTCCAGGTCATTGTAAGCCAAAGCAAGATTAAATCGAAAGCAACTGGACTTGTTCAAAAAGCCTTTTTCTGAAGACGTTTCGCCTCTTATCCAAGAAGCTTCATCAGTTCATGCCTGTCAGAGACTAGCTCTGACTAGTCTGACGGGCATGAACTGATGAAGCTTCTTGGATTTTAGATTTTATTAAATTTTTTTAATGGTTCAAATGTGTGTTTTAAGGCTTCATAACAGTTTGGTGAAAGAATTTTCTTCCAGGTCATCAGATCCACATTACAGATTTTTTCTCTATAAGGCAATAAAAGTCACTCTTACTTCATGAAGTGTTTGTATCTCTCAGGCTATGCTGCCTCGACACTGGACTCGTCTCAGTGACTTGACTGGTCACAGCTTCCAGGTGGAATCGGAGAGTTTCTCCCTCAGAAACATCATGGAGGCTCCGCTGCTGAAAAACAAAGAAGACATTGAGGTATTGATTATATTGATGCTGAAAAACAGTGAAGGTGTTTGCATGCGGATGCTGATGTTGTTGCTCAGGACTGGAAAGCAAACAAAATCACAATCTGTTTTCTTATTTCTGTATTATTATTTCTGTGTATCAGGATGTTTGTATCAGTGCAGTGAAGGAGCGGGACATCGAGGCCAAGCTGAAGGACGTGGTGGCCGAGTGGAACAGCCAGATGCTCAGCTTCGCCACCTTCAGGACTAGAGGAGAACTGCTGCTGAAAGGAGCCGACACAGCCGAGAAAATCTCCATGATGGAGGACAGTCTGATGGTGCTGACGTCACTGCTGAGCAACAGGTGGGGAGATGAGGGCTGAAGCAAGGAAGGAAAGGAAGGAAGGAGGTCTGGGAAGGAAAGGAAAGAAGAAAGAGAGAGAAAGAGAGGAGAATATAAAGGGCAAGAAAGAAAAAGGTTTGGATGTAGTAAAATAAAACTGATCATGAAATGGATAGAAGAAAGGAAAGCCTGCAGACTCCAGGACATGAGAGTTTAAGGAAGGAAGGTAAGATGACTTGAAAGCCAAGAAAAAAAGACAACTTAAAAGCAAAGGCAAGCCAGGAAAGACTTGAAAGGCCAAAAGACAAATGTCAAAGGCAAAAAAAGATTGATGTCACCAAGAAAGACGGACATCAAAGGTAAAAAAAAAAGGCATCAGTGACAAAAAAGAAAGAAAAACTTGAGATGAAAGAAAGAAACTTGAGAGAAAAGAAAGACAAAGGCTTGGGGGGCTAGGGAACAGAGCGATGAAAATAAGCATGTATTGTAAGAAAGACATGAAGAAAGGACAGTGTTGGATGAAGAGGTTGTCTCTGGTCCTTCCTGCTGCAGGTACAACGCTCCCTTCAAGCCGTCCATCCAGCTGTGGGTCCAGAAACTCTCCAACACCTCTGAGATCATTGAGAAGTGGTTGTCTGTTCAAAACCTCTGGATCTACCTGGAGGCGGTGTTTGTGGGCGGAGACATTGCCAAGCAGCTGCCTCAGGTCACATGATCATTATGTTCCATGTGCAGTTCTAACATTTTCTCTCACATCAGATGGAATTCAAAGTTTGTCTTTCACCCGTTCAGGAGGCCAAACGCTTCCAAAACATTGACAAGTCGTGGCAGAGGATCATGCAGCGAGCACATGAGCTTCCCAATGTGGTGCAGTGCTGCGTGGGAGACGAGACGCTTAGCCAGGTGCTGCTCAGAGCAACACAAGAGTTTCTGTATCTGAAAGATTAGACAGGAGTCATTCTTGATTCAGACCAGGAACTTCTTTTGTCTTCTTTTCTCCTCCAGTTGCTCCCTCACCTGCTGGAGCAGTTGGAGCTCTGTCAGAAGTCTCTGTCCGGTTACCTGGAGAAGAAGCGTTTGGTCTTTCCTCGGTTTTTCTTTGTGTCTGACCCCGCCCTGCTAGAGATTCTGGGCCAAGCCTCAGACTCCCACACTATACAGGTTTTCACCAGCTCTCCCAATTCCTTATCAGTCTGCTTTTCATTCTTTTAACCTTTTTCCTGTATTGCTGTTGATTTTCTTTTTTCTTCATTGTTGTTTGAAAAAGTCATGTCTAAGTCCATATCGTCTTTGTCTCTCAGGCTCATCTCCTCAGTCTGTTTGACAACGTTAACAGAGTTGTTTTCAATGAGAAAGTCTACGACCAGATCATCAGTTTTCAGTCTCAAGAAGGAGAAACTGTGGACCTGAGCCAACCTGTCCTCGCACAGGTAAACACAAAGACTAGCATCAGTCTCCATGTTTTCTGTTTTATTTTTCAAATTCTATGAAGGACAGCATTTGGTGGTACCTATGCATGTTATTTCTGATTCACATATAAAATATGGCTAGTTTGCATGCAAAATAACAGTCCTAGACCTCTAATGAATGCTGTGACTTTAACTGTAGTACTTGTCTGTTCCAGGGGAATGTTGAGATGTGGTTAGGACAGTTGCTGGCTGGGGTGAGGCAGACCCTCCATACTATCATTCGTCAGGCTTACCTTGCCATCAGTGATCCGGGTATGAAGCTACTGGAGTTCCAGTCTGCGTTTCCAGCTCAGGTCGGCCTGCTTGGAATCCAAATGATCTGGACCAGAGATGCAGAAGAAGCTCTCGTCCTCAGCAAGTCTGACAAGAAGGTAGTTTAATTTTGAAAATGCAAGCGGAGGGGATGCAACATGGTTTTTATTATCATGCAAACCTGACCTCACTGTCCCCTCTTTGACAGATCATGCAGTCAACAAATCAGAAGTTCCTTGACCTCCTCAATGAGCTGATCGACATGACGACTAGGGAGCTGAGCAAAAATGAGAGGACCAAGTATGAGACGCTCATCACCATCCACGTCCACCAGAGAGACATCTTTGACGAGCTGGTGGGTGGACAGGGATAGACAAAAATATATTTTAATGTTGATCAGCGTAGTATTTTCTTTTATGTTTTATTATCTCCGTCAGGTGAGACTGAATGTGCGATCTGCGTCAGATTTTGAGTGGCAAAAACAGTCCAGGTTTTACTTCCTGGACGAGACGGACAAATGTGTCATCCAAATCACAGATGTGGAGTTCAGCTACTGCAACGAATACCTGGGCTGTACAGACAGACTGGTCATCACCCCATTGACAGACAGGTACACAGACACCTGACAGGTGCACCAAACAAACTTACTGCTGGGGGGTATCATCACTAACATGATGCCTTCACTGTCCAGTAAGAGCTGAATCTGTTAACACTCTTTTGAACATCTGCCCAGGTGTTACATAACTCTGTCCCAGGCTCTGGGGATGAGTATGGGTGGAGCTCCTGCCGGTCCTGCAGGAACAGGTAGACAAAACATGTCTCTAGTGACAACTGAAATATTCATATATTGACTTTAGTAGTAGCTCATTCAGTGTGTGTTTGTGTTTCCAGGTAAGACAGAGACCACTAAAGACATGGGTCGCTGTCTGGGAAAATATGTGGTGGTTTTCAACTGTTCAGACCAGATGGACTACAGAGGACTTGGACGTATCTACAAAGGTTTGTGAGTGTGTGTGTAGTTACTGGAAACTTCCTGATCTGTGACATTCTAGGCTTACAAGTCAGTCTCCCCCTCAGCCCGTTGAATAGAGAATAGAGAGACTGGATGGAAACAGTAAGAGAGTTTTTAAAAAATCTGTACTGCATAGCCAATCCAAAGTCTTCAGAGTGGTCTTTCATGTTGGGATGATAACATTGTATGCTTACTTCTGGGGAGAACTGGAGGAAAACATTGCTTCTGGGTAAGGCATGTCCTTGAAAAAAATGTAAAGGGTTAGGTTTGTTAGCGACTGTAACACGCCACTGTTCAAGCAACTACCTTACATTTAGAAATCCCCAGACAATTTGTGGGTGAGGGTTTCACCAATTGTATGACTAGTGGCTTATCCAATCCTGTGAAGGACCTGTGAAGGATGAAGTTGAATGACTGCCTAAAAATGTAGCTTGTGTTGCCCACGTCTCTGGTACAAGGTTATATTAGAAAAGTTCAGGTTGATTCACATGCAGATCTCCCTTAAGGTCTCAAGCTTAAAGAAAAGAGGCAAGGACAAAATCCTGACCCACTCATTACATTCATGGTAATGGCTCTATAGGGACACAAGCAAATCTGGGTGCCCAAAGATAATCATGTGGTCCAAATCTTTGATTATGGCCACTGTTCTGCTCTCTTTCCTACTGGAACACACATCTGTTAATTGTTGTGTCTCTGCAGGTCTGGCCCAGTCTGGAGCCTGGGGCTGTTTTGATGAGTTCAATCGCATCGAGCTGCCGGTCCTGTCAGTCGCCGCACAGCAGATCTACATCGTCCTGCAGTGTAAGAAGAACAAAAAGAAACAATTTATCTTCACCGACGGAGACGTGGTTGACATGGACCCTGAGTTTGGCATCTTCCTCACCATGGTAACTGAGCTTTGACCTAATGAAGCACCTTGCACGAAGGGCTTGGGCTGGCACGAGTAGTTTTTTATTGCTTTTATTCAGAAGGTGACTTCAAGAACTGATCTACCTTGATACCAATCAGACAGTTCTTGTACTGAAATACCAGAGAACCTATCTGAGAGTTCTAGGACTGAATTATTTTAGATATAGAGTTGGGGAAGGGAACTATCTCAGAAACAGTCAAAGAGGTCTATAACTGAACTACTGCAGAACCAGATTTGGAGGTTGGATCCACCTCCTAACCAACCACAAATTCCCAGACTTTACTAGTATGTTCTCTCTCCTCCAGAACCCAGGTTACGCTGGTCGCCAGGAGCTGCCTGAGAACCTGAAGATTCAGTTTCGCACAGTAGCCATGATGGTCCCGGACAGAGCCATCATCATGAGGGTCAAACTGGCCAGTGCAGGTTTCCGTGACAACCAGGTCCTCAGCAGGAAGTTCTACACCCTGTACAAACTGTGTGAGGAGCAGCTCTCCAAACAGGTCAGAAGACTACCTCGATCTTCAGAAAGATTTGTAAAACATTCTCCTCCTGCTCATGTCCATTATGAGTTTTATATTTTAGTTATCATTGCTATATTTTTTCCCCCGGCATGATCATATTTTTTGTCTTTGAGTTTGTAGTTTGCAAAACTATTTCTTATACATTTGGCTTCACAATATTTTTACACCAGGTCCATTATGATTTTGGTCTGAGGAACATTTTGTCGGTTTTGAGGACACTGGGAGCCGTTAAGAGATCCAACCCATCAGAGCCAGAGAAGACCGTGGTGATGAGGGTCCTGAGAGACATGAACCTCTCCAAACTGGTGTGTTTGTTTTGTTTGACATGTGACAAAATATGTGACAGACACATATTGTTACCTGGTCCCAGAAGCATGCTGGGAAATGTACTGGGATTTACTGTGGTGGAAGGTGGATAAAGCAGTTATGCTGTTAATAAAACTGTATTTTGACTGTTCACAAAGTTTTAATAGTGTTTCAAAAGTGATTGAAAGTTTTCATCTCAGTTTATCAACTGAACTTATATTTTATACTGAAATTATTTAGGACAAGGTTATTGGACTTTTTAAAAACAGTAACATGGATTCTCTCTGTATCTCTGTAGGTTGATGAGGATGAGCCTCTGTTCATGAGTCTCATCAATGATCTGTTTCCTGGTATTGGTAGGTTTCTATTTCTCACTACAGAACACACTGAAACAGTTGTCACATGTAACCTCGAACATCCTTCTGTTGTTGCAAACTATGTAGAGTAGAGAGCAGCTCTGGATGTGGAGACAAAGATGTGAAGGTTCGCAAGGAAATATCTCAGACTGATCAAGGCATCGAGCAGCAGAGTTTAACCACCTACTTCAGTCTGAACTTGTCATTTTTTATTTTGTTTCTGATGCATTTTTTATGTTGTAAAGACAATTTTTAAAAACCTCTTCCTCCTCCTCTGTAGTTCTGGATAAAGCTGGGTATCCAGACTTGGAGTCGTCCATCTCCAGTCAGGCTCAGCAGGCCGGTCTGATCCCTCACCCACCCTGGATCCTCAAACTGGTTCAGCTCTACGAGACACAGAGAGTCCGACATGGTACACATCATTACAGACAGAACACGGGGCGGGGTCAAAGTACAAAACAAGTATTATTTAAATACACATGCTCATGTGACATACATTTAGAAAGTTGAGATTCTTGTGATTCCATTGATTTCAAGATACAATCACAACAGCAGGTTGAATCAATTACAAAACTGAGGCAACTCACCACGGACAACTCCAGTAATCTACATGAATAATATTCTGACAGACAGTCTAGAAACAGTTTTTGAACAATTACACAATTACACTGACAAATACCAACAAACCGTATGAATGAAAGTCATAATCCAACACTTAGATCGTCTCTCCTGCGGGGAGGTTTGCATGGAGTTTACAGGATTGTTAACTTTAACAACTCTAATGTCTGAAAGGAAGATTCTTTTGTCTTGGATCTAATGAGGTTTAAATCGATCAGGCTTCATGTTGATTCCAAGTCAAGGCTGATTTACTCAGACCCACTGAGTTCAGTTATCATGTGCTCATGCAGGCATGATGACGTTGGGTCCCAGCGGTGCCGGGAAGACAGCCTGCATCCACACGCTGATGAAGGCCATGACAGAGTGCGGCACCCCCCACCGCGAGATGAGGATGAACCCCAAAGCCATCACAGCCTCGCAGATGTTCGGCACGCTGGACGTCACCACCAATGACTGGACGGACGGCATCTTTTCTACTCTGTGGAGGAAGACTCTGAAGGCCAAGAAGGTTGATGGAGATTTTACATAGATATACTGTATATCTGGGTTATATGTCTTGCATGTGTGTATTTATGTGTATAAATGTGTGTATTTCCTAAACAGAGATGATAGAGTTTAATTCTAAGCTGAGCATCAAGTTTGTGTGTGTGTGTGTGTGTGTGTGTGTGTGTGTGTGTGTGTGTGTGTGTGTGTCTGTGTGTCTCAGGGGGAGTACGTCTGGATTGTGCTGGATGGTCCAGTCGATGCCATCTGGATCGAGAACCTGAACTCAGTTCTAGACGACAACAAAACTCTGACGCTGGCGAACGGAGACCGAATCCCCATGGCTCCCTGCTGCAAGGTGACATTACAACATCCACCTGTCTGTCCATCCGTCCATCTGTCATGTTTTACTGGAACTGTTACTTGCTGCTGTCAGCCAATCAGAGTCCAGCACTGTGAGGACTTAGTCTTCACGTTCATTATACTTTACCTTATTTTCTGTCATTCATTCAAATAAAGAGGTAAATGTAACTAAAAGTAATTGTGTGCAAAAAGCTCAGTTTTCAGGCTGCTCCGATTTCAGTGTTTAGATAAATAGGGATGTTTTTTTGAATCACTCAAAGCTACTCTAGTCGAGTCCCAGAACAAAGATATCGAGCTGGAATCCAGGAACACTCTGATCTGGAACCAAAGGAAATTTAAAGTTAAAGGCTAAAACTGATCTAAAGTGAAGCTGTGTCCTTTGTGTCCAGATTGTCTTTGAGCCCCACAACATCGACAACGCCTCCCCAGCCACGGTGTCCAGGAACGGGATGGTGTTCATGAGCTCCTCGGTGCTCAGCTGGAGCCCCATCCTGCAGGCCTGGTTACAGAAGCTCCCAGAACAGCAGGCCGACACACTGAGAGCCTGCTTCAACTCCTGCTACCAGGTGGGGATGAAGATGAGAAAACTCTTCTGTCCCTTCTGGCAGCCATAACTTTGTGCTCATTTTTATGAAAATTTACAAAAAATTCATCAATCTCATTTAAATGTTATCCTTATAAATTCTCTCTTTCAGTTCACTCAAAGTAAAGAAAAGATTGTGATGTGTTTTTCTGCTCCTCCTGCAGGACTTGTTGGACTTTGTCTTGACTGCTGTGTCTCCTAAGATGCCGGTGCTGGAGTGTATGTACATCAGACAGACTATCGACCTGCTGCAGGTACGATGCACAAGTAAAACAGCTTTCTCTTTTTCTGTCATTGTCACTCTGATTGTCTGTTCAGCGTTGAACAGAATGTGTTTTTTAGAAGACACTGAAATGTAATGACTGAAATGTTATGGTTTTGGCTTTGAAAAAAAGAAAATGCATGTTTATGACAGAAAGTTAATCTTAAATATTAAGATCAGTTATTAAAATCCTCCTCTTTAATTCTCATCTATTTTCTCTTCTGCACTCCTGATATTTCCGGGGTCACAGGTCGTTTATATGTATTTTTCATCTTTGTGTGTTCAGGGTTTGCTCCCAGCGGCGGAGGAGAAACAGGGTTGCCATGGTGACGTGGGTCGACTGTTTGTGTTTGCGGTGATGTGGTCACTCGGAGCGCTGCTGGAGCTGGACGACAGAGCCAAGATGGAGGCCTTCATAAAGGTGTGTGAGTGTACGACTACTTTCAGTGACACATTCTGGATGATATGGACAAAATCAAATATCACAATACATTTTCCCGAATACCTCAAAATCAATATGGCAACAATATTTTAGGGATGACTATTGGTACTTTCCCAAATTTCAACATAATGAGATTTTTGATCAGTAATTATATTGAGGCTCTCAGTAGTGACTGAATGATGAACTTAGAGTTTTATTTTTAAACAAGCTGTCAAATTCTCTTATGCAGTAGTTTTGAAACTACTTTATATTTTTACTTCACTACATTTCAGAGGGAAATGTACTTTTTACTCCACTGCATTTTTTTTACAGCTACAGTCAGTATGTAGTTTTCAGGTTAAGATCTATATAAACATAATTACATTACATACACCGAACCCTGACTGAAGAAATGATCTGAATGGTTCTTCCCTCTCTGCTCTCATGAATACATATCATTTTCTCCTCTGTGGGGCTCTGACAAGTCTTGTTTCTGTTTGAAGCACCACAGCTCGTCTCTGGACCTGCCGAACACCCAGGACGACGAGACCATCTTTGAGTTCACTGTTAATGAGCAGGGACAATGGGAGCACTGGTCCAACAAGGTCTGTGGACACCAATCATCTCTCTTATGATACAAATTAAAGTTGCAATAATTAGAAAATCAGTTGCCTGTTTTGATGATTGATTAATCTTTTAAGTCATTCAGGCAAAATATCAAACATTTGCTGGTTGCAAAGAATCTTTGTGGTTTGGACTCTGTTGGACAAAAGATGATGTTTTTTGACATTGTATGGACTAAACAACAAATTGATTAATTCATCTCCAGACTCGTGCACAGATCTGAGCGTGCCGACGCTTCATTCAGGTGAAAAGTGAACATTTATGTTCTGTACTTATTGTTGTCCTGGTGCAGGTCCCAGAGTATGTCTACCCCACAGACAGCATCCCAGACTACTCGTCCATCCTGGTTCCCAACGTGGACAATGTGAGGACAGACTTCCTGATGCAGACCATCGTGAAGCAGAGGAAGGCTGTGCTGCTGATCGGCGAGCAGGGAACCGCCAAGACCGTCATGATTAAAGTGAGACTCAGAGAGATTTGTGAAAATATTATTTCCCGTTTACTTAAAATTCAGCTGTGGTCTTATCCTCAGCTAGCTAATGCTAATGCTAATGCCACAAGTCTCTCTCTGGCGCCCCCTGCAGGGCTACACCAGTAAGCTCGACCCGGAGCTCCACCTCAGTAAGACACTAAACTTCTCGTCGGCCACGTTGCCCAGCATGTTCCAGAGATCCATCGAGAGCTACATCGATAAACGAATGGGCGCCACCTACGGGCCACCGGCCGGCCGCAGGATGACTGTCTTCATAGACGACATCAACATGCCCATTATCAACGAATGGGGAGACCAGGTCGGCTTCAGGCTCTCTGATTGGTTTCTTTTCTCATTTCCTTTCCCCTTTTGGTTGTTACCTCATTTTCTTTATTGCTAGTTTTTTAAGTTCAGCACAGATTCTTTAAGATGAAAACGGTGAGGTGAATCTGCCTGCCTTTTATTTTTAATTATTAGAAGAAAAAATAGAATAGAATTAGAAATATTATTTATTATTTATACATTTACCTTCTCTTCCAGGTAACTACTAACATTACGTTATTTCATAAAATGTGATTTCTTTAAAAAAGAGACTTTTTCTCTTTTTATTAAAGAAAATTACTAACTTAATTTCATAATTACTTCTCGCTCTAATGTCCTTTCAAATTAGCACAAATAAACAGTGTGTTTCTGTACTTCTTTTCTTTATTATTTAACTCCATCTGATACGTCTATAACCAATAAAATCCCTCTTCCCAATGTCCCTATAGCCAATCAGATTGCTGATATCTTTGACCCCGCCTCCTGTCTCCCTCAGATAACCAATGAGATTGTGCGTCAGTTGATGGAGCAGGGAGGTTTTTACAGTTTGGATCGTCCAGGAGAGTTCATCACTGTGGTGGACGTTCAGGTAACAACAAAATACTGTCCGAGGACACGTGTCATCACGTGACCTGAAGCGTGGAACGTGGGTCACATGATAACAGGTGGTTCTACAAGAGGGAGAGACAGAAACAACAGCCTGTTCAATGATCCTGTCTGGTGTCAGATCAGATTATTTTAACACAAAGCCATTTTAGACTGGTTGGTGTCCTAATTCTAATTCTGATTTTAAACTGGTTCCCTGATTTAAGACAGTTAAATTATTACTTAGGATTGCTTTCCTGATTTTTAGACTCTTTCCCGACTCAATACTGGTTTTCCATTTTATCCTTTTCGAATTTAAGATTGTTTTCCTGATTTAAGGCTCTTTTTTTAAACTGGTTTTAGCTGGTGGCAGCCATGATTCACCCGGGCGGCGGTCGGAACGACATCCCTCAGCGTCTGAAGAGGCAGTTTTCCATCTTCAACTGCACTTTGCCCTCCAACTCCTCCATTGATAAGATCTTCGGCACGGTAGCTCAGGGATACTTCTGTCTGGAGAGAGGCTTTCCCGCCGCGGTCTGCGAGCTCGCTGCCGCCCTCGTACCCACCACCAGACGGGTGTGGCAGGCCGTGAAGGCAAAGGTAAAATATTCTTAACTGCTGTTCCACTTTTTTGTTTCCTTTACTTTCCTTTTCTCTACATTACACGCTCTATCTTGTGCCTGATTACTTTATCTTTAATAGTCTAACTTATCTTAAGTTGTTCTTTTTCTTGACCAGCTTAGTTATTTGTTCTACTTGAAGTCTTCTGTCCTCCGTCTCTCCTCAGATGTTACCGTCTCCTGCCAAGTTTCACTACATCTTCAACCTGAGGGACCTCAGCAGAATCTGGCAGGTAAAAACACAAAACATCACTCAGTTTTTTTCATTGATTCTAAATGAAACAAACTGAAGAACTTTAGAACTTTGTTCCTTTGTCTAAACTTTGTACCCAGTGCTGGACAGTACTAGACGAGACTGGACATCAGTAGACAGCACAAGGCAGTACTAGACGATGCTAGACAGCAATAGACAATACTGGACAACAGTAGTGGCTTTTCTAAATAATGTAAATACACAAATAAATACATTTAAGTCACACAGAAGGAGAATTCTTACTGTAATCATTTCAGTGTGATCATATAACAGTATTTAAGCAGTTTAGAAACACTCTGTACCCCGTCTGTTCACTTGGCTACATGTAAGACGTCTCAGTGTGAGTGTGTGTCTGTGTGTGTGTTGTGTTTCAGGGGATCCTGACGGTGAACTCTGAGGTGTGTCAGAGCTCTGAGATCCTCTCGGCTCTCTTCCATCATGAGTGTTGCAGAGTGATCGCTGACAGATTCATCGACAGCAGCGACAGACAAACCTTCGACGGCATCATGGAGAAGGTGTGTGTGTGTTCTGAAGGGAAGTTCACCTTACAGAACACAGGAGTTGCTGTCTACAGAAATACGACAATTTATTAGTCATTTTTTCCCTCTTCTCCCCCTCAGATCACAGTGGAGGATCATGGGAAAGCTCTGACTGAGCATGCTCAGTGGGACAGCTGTTTCGTGGACTTCCTGCGTGAAGCTCCGGAGGCGACTGGAGAAGAACCTGAAGACACCGAGCTGGAAGCACCAAAGGTCCTCAGCATTCAGTTCTGTTTTATTTTTAATGCATTTATCTTGTTTATTTTAAAGTAAAGCCAACATTCTCATTGTTGTTTTCCTCTTGTTAAAACAGTAACATTCAAAAGCAGACAGTGTTATATGTCAGGATGAAGTCCCTCTGTTTCACGACTGTAAAAACTGAGGTGTCAAAGGTCCACACGTTCTGCACTCCAGTAGAAATACAGATACTGGTGTAAAAAAGACTTTGAGAAAAGTGGAAGTACTGATTCAACTTGTTTACTGCAGTAAAAGTGAAAAAGTTCAGGATCTGAAATGTCCTCAGAGAATAAAAGTCAAAAGTCGTCCTCTGAAGGACATTTCTACTGACTGTCTCTGTCCAAAGACAACTGAACCTCAGCTTGTCTCCACCACAGAGTCTCCGTCTCTGTCTGATTTTTACTCTTGTTACATTTCTTTCCGTCTCGTCCCGTCTCCACCAGTGAATCGTCTTTTCTATGCGTTATTGTTTTGTCCGTTTAGGTTGAAATCAGTCTTGATGTTGGAAGGCGGCGCACAATGATGCAAAATAAAAATAATCAATAATTCACCTCAAAGTCGTTAAAACTAAAGTTACTGTAAACTAAAGTCTGTATAGAAAAAGGAAGGAGTAAAAAGAACAGAACTTTGTGTTCAGATGTAGGTAGTAACAGTAAAAAGTAGAAATAAATACTCAAGTAAAGTACAGATGAATGAAAACTCTACTTAAGTACAGTAACAAAGTATTTGTACTTGTTACTTCCCAGCTCTTTGTAAAAATGTCTGTGATTGACAGGTGTATGAGCCAATCCCGTCACTGGAGGCCCTGGCAGAGCGGCTGTCACTCTTCCAGCAGCAGTACAATGAGGCGGTGAGGGGCGGAGCCATGGACCTCGTCTTCTTTAAGGTAATATAACGTCTCCTTGAAGGTCTGAGGTTTGTCCAAATTGCCTTTCCTTTAAAACTGTTTTCTCTCTGAAGTCTTTATAAGTGATCAAGATTATTCAGTGACTCTCACTGGGAACACTGATTCAAACAAAAAATGCTTAAAATCCTACAGTTTCTGTACCAGAAACATCCTGTCATTATTTATCTGCTCTCTCTGTATTTCTATTGGTGAATGACCCTCTCTGTTTGGTCCAATGATAGGATGCGATGATCCACCTGATGCGGATCTCTCGGATCCTGCGGACGCCACAGGGGAACGCCCTGCTGGTCGGGGTCGGGGGTTCGGGGAAGCAGAGTCTGACGAGGTTGGCGTCGTTCATCGCAGGATACCAAACCTTCCAGATCACTCTGACCAGGTCTGACACACGTCATACACAGACATACACATGTAGACGCCACATTGGCTGATGTGATGTCAAAATGAGTGACGTTACATAAATATTCATCATGTATCAGTGTCAGAATACACCAACACCTGCATCCATGTATTTGTGTGTCGTGCAGGTCGTACAGCTGCAGTAACCTGCTGGAGGATCTGAAGTCTCTGTATCGTATCGCTGGTCAGCAGGGAAAAGGAGTCACGTTCCTCTTCACTGACAATGAAATTAAAGACGAAGCCTTCCTGGGTACCTGACTGTCTGTATGAAAATGACTGCTTTTATTTTGTAGGAAGGAATTTAGCAACAAGCAGACAGAGAGCTGCAGGGACACCACCACCGCGCTCCCCTACTGGGTCAGAAGTGACGATTCATAGGGATTATGTTTATAAGGGTCAAGACATTGTTTCTTTAGGAAAATGTGGCAGATTATGCCTTTAAAATGATGGAGCACAAACTGTCCAGTTTGTCCTGAGGGTGGCGCCAGAGGAAAAGTCATGTATCATTACAGCAGCTCCATCAGATTTGAATGGATGGAGACGGAGAACAGGACTGAAGCTACAGAGGGACAGAAAAACCTCAGTGTAGGATCGTTCATTGATGTTAGTGAGTAATAAGTTCATGTAAAATAAGTAAAATAACTACAATTTATTGATTCAAAAGGAATTTAAATGAATATTTTCAATATTTACAGGTTTTCACAGTTCAGATGTGCAATAAGATAAACATTTAAAATGTGTGAGGATCATTTAAAACATTTAGAACTGAGGTTCTACCCAGAACCATTTGATTTGGAAGAATCTTCTGTGGTCAAAATGTTTTGGTTCTTGGTTCTTTGTAACACTAAGGTTTCCACACACACAAAAAAACCTGTCTTCAAAGAACCCCTTTTTGGAAAAGGGTTTTTGGTAGAATCCCCTAGATGGGTTCTAGATAAAACCCTTATAACATGGAGGAAGATTCTCGGTTGAACCCCCTGAGTGTGTTCTCAATAAGAGCCCTTGGAATATAAAAAGGTTCTTGGTAGAACCCCTTGATAAAACCCTTACAATATATAAAAATGTTCTCAGAGACCCCTGGGGTTCTAGATAAAACTTTTGGAATACTGACTTTGAGTTCAGTGACTGTCTGTCTCACTTCCTGTCAGACTCATAAACATTCTGCGTTTATTTGAACTCTGATTAATTCTGTATCTACAGAATACATGAACAACGTCCTGGCGAGCGGTGAAGTTTCCAACCTCTTTGCTCGTGACGAGCTGGACGACATCACTCAGGATCTGATTCCTGTCATGAAGCGTCAGCACCCTCGCCGCCCGCCGACCTCAGAAAACCTCTACGACTTCTTCCTGTCCCGAGTACGGAGCAACCTCCACGTCGTCCTCTGCTTCTCGCCTGTCGGGGAGAAGTTTCGGACTCGTGCCTTAAAGGTGAGTTCACTGGGAGACAATACGTCAGTAACAGAGCCGACCTCTGACCACTTCATCTTGTTAAGCCATGGTTGGTCATGTTTCAACTTTTTCATCCGGTCTTTTTTTTTTTTGGTACGTCTTTCTTTTTTTTTTAATCTGCCTACGTAATTGTTCATTGTTATGTTACTTTTTGTCTTTTTCGGTGCACAATGCAAAATACAGAGAATCAATAATTCTCCTCAAATGCATTAAAACTAAAGTAAGGAGCCTGTTTTAAAATTGGAAGGTGTGGAAAGTTCAGATATTTGTGAAGGGAGTAAAAGTGAAAAGTTGTCAGAAAAATAAATACTCAAGTAAAGTACAGATGGAGTATTTGTACTTAGTTATTTCCCAGTTGGGCTGACCTCTGACCTCTGATCAGTTCCCAGGCCTGATCTCGGGCTGCACTGTGGACTGGTTCCAGCGCTGGCCTCGGGACGCCCTGGTGGCGGTATCACATCACTTCCTGTCTCAGTACCAGGACCTCCGCTGCTCAGAGGAAGTGAAGCAGAGCGTGGTGGTTACCATGGGAACCTTCCAGGTAGTGCTCACCATGTGATCAGGTGTGTATTATCAGCACGTTTACCTGACTGATCACATGACCTCTGTCCCTGCAGGACCTGGTGGCAGAGAAATGCGCAGAGTATTTTGAGCGTTTCCGCCGTCAAACGTTTGTGACGCCCAAATCCTACCTGTCCTTCATCGACAGCTACAAGATCATCTACGCCGAGAAGATCGCACACGTCGGCACGCTGGCAGAGCGCATGAAGACAGGTGAGATCAGAATAAACTAGTTATTAAAGCTACAGAAGATACCACACCACCACATCACTCTTTGGTTAGTCGCTGCAGCACCTGATTTGGCACCAGGTTTGTGAACAGCAGGTGGAGGAGGAGGGATCGAGTGTGCTGTTTGATCTGTTGTCGCTGTCCGCAGGTCTGTGCAAACTGATGGAGGCGGAGCAGTCGGTGTCTCAGCTCTCGGAGGAGCTGGTGGTGAAGGAGCAGGAGCTCGCTGTTGCCTCCCAGAAGGCAGACGGAGTCCTGCAGGAGGTCACAGCCAAAGCTCAGGCTGCTGAAAAGGTTCGACACGACACATGAAGAGAGAACTTTAATATTCTCAGACTTTTACCAACAGGATGCTGGAAATCCTTGAAAACACTTGAATTTGAATGTTTTCATGGTTTGAAACTACTTGAAATCTGTCAATTATTTTCTCCATCAACTGATTAGTTGTTTGGTTCCTAAAATCTGGACTTCTTGAAATAAAAAATGAGTCAAAGTGATTAATTGATCAGTTGATCCTGTCACAATCTTGTCAAATGAAAAATAGGCCCAAACATGTGATCAATCTGGCAAAAAAGTCTTTCCATGTGTGTCTCTGCAGGTGAAGCAGCAGGTACAGAAGGTGAAGGATAAAGCTCAGCTCATCGTCGATGAGATTGAAGCTGATAAAACTGCAGCAGAGTCCAAACTGGAAGCTGCAAAACCAGCGCTGGAGGCAGCAGAGGCTGCACTACAGGTCACACACACACATACAAACGAGCGAAATGCATGAAAAATAAATAAACTAAAATAATGACTAACTCAAGTCATTACTGGATGTTGTTGTGTGCATGCAGACCATCAAACCCGCCGACATCGCCACAGTGAGGAAGCTGCAGAAGCCTCCTCATCTCATCATGAGGATCATGGACGCCGTCCTGCTGCTGTTCCAGAGGAAGGTCACCGCGCTTCTGCTGGTTTCAAACATTCACAGGCTGCAGACGTTGGCGAGACACTTTCCCAACGTTCGCTTATCGTCTCACTTTTCTTCCTCTCGCTTCCTTTTTCTCAGATCGACACGGTGACCGCTGACCCTGAGCGACCGTGTCCGCGACCATCGTGGGCCGAGGCCCTGAAACTGATGCAGAACTCTGCTTTCCTCAGCATGCTGCTCAACTTCAGCAAGGTCACACACACTCACACACACACACACACACACACACACACACACACATACTGTATACACTAATAAAATTTAAAAGAAAACCATCAGGATTATTTTTTTGTGCCTGAGAACATTAGAAGGCACATCTGAAGGGGTTCAAGCTTTTATTAAATTTTGAAATAAAAAAAGTGAACAAAAACATTATTATTATTGCAGGTGTAATGAACCTTCATACAGGCGACAAGTGACAAGTGGACGAAATGTGCTCACGGTCGAGGTGTAAAACTCAAAATGGTCGAACAAAGATAGAAATACACACACACACACACACACACACGTAGGGAAACTCCCTTCTCATCTTTTCACACTACAGCCATCACCTGCTCTTATAATACAGTGTGTCTGTCTGTGTGTGTGTGTCTGTCTATGTGTGTGTGAGTGTGTGAGTGTTACATACCTGCTAAGCTGTGGATCAGTTAGGCTTTGGAAAAACCCTGAACCCTGTGTGAGTGTGAGTGTGAGTGTGTGTGTGTGTGTGTGTATATGTGTGTGTGTGTGTGTGTGTGTGTGTGTGTGTGTGTGTGTGTGTGTGTGTATGTATGCATTTAGCTCACAAATATCTCCATCTTTAAAGGGAAAGTTCACACCAAAATCAAATATACATGTTTTTCCATCTAGATAGTTTTGGTGTGAGTTGCGAGGCTGTGGAGATGTCTGACTTCTCTTCAGTATAATGGAGCTACACGGCACTCAAATTGTAAAAACCTCTACGACCAAATATCAGGACTGATTTTTTGTTGGAATTTGTGTGAAAATATCTGATCCACAGAGCCACAATGTCTCAGTAACAACTGAATTTTTGTTCTCCTGGTTCTTGGATTCATGACAGACTTCTAATGCATGAATTGATCCAGACTCTGAGCTAAAGACTGTGACCACACCAGGCAGTCAAACCTGGCAGTCATATACAGATCAGGACTGGTGCATATTCAGTGTAAAGCTGTAACTAATTTCATTCCTGATCGATCTGTAATTATTCCATTAATGGTTTAGTCTGTGAAATGTCAAAAAAGAGATAAAAACTGATGACCCATCTTCTCTTCTGTACTGTCTGTTTGCTCTGCAGGACACCATCACGGAGGAGGTGGTGGAGCTGATCGCTCCCTACCTGGATATGGACGACTACAACCTGGAATCGGCCAAGAGGATCTGTGGCAACGTGGCGGGTCTCTGCTCCTGGACTCAGGCCATGGCCGACTTCTTTGCCATCAACAAGGAGGTCCTGCCGCTGAAGGTACGAACACAGAGGAGTCCAGTATCTACTGAAGCTCCACCCAAGACAACAAGATGATACACAACCTGTTACAAAAAAGTTGGAACATTGTGGAAAACATAAATAAAGGTATAAAGGTCAATGGACCCTGCCTAAGTACCGCCTCTTTTTGTTCTGTGCTCCAATAAGTGAGCTTGGCGCCTTGGTCAACTTTGTCCTGTTTCTTGTATTTAGATGTTGTTCGGGTCATCTGTGTTGAAAAGAAAAATCATGGTCATCATGTCCTCTGGGCTTAATTTGCACGGCTTCCCAACCTTTTAGGAATCAGGGTTGTAGTCGTAACACTTTTGTTGTAGGAATTAAAGCTCTGATTAATTGTGCAGTCCCATCACACAGGGATTAATTAGGTGTGTGTGTGTGTGTGTGTGTGTGTGTGTGCAGGCTAACTTAGCCCTGCAGGAGGCTCGTCTGGTGGTCGCTCAGAATGAACTCGCTCAAGCTCAGGAACAGCTGGACTCTAAACAGCGGGAGCTGGACGCCGTGCAGGTAACAAACACACTTCTGCTCCATAAGATTTGTTCTCGTTTAGTTGTTCTAATCTGATGTCTTTACTTGTCATCTGCACTCGGTCTATATTAGATATTTCGACTGGCCTGTGGTGTCAGGTCAGTCCTCATCGTGCTCTCAGATTTGTCTAAAGCTGCTCAGACAGTTGCATAAAAAGACAGATTGACTTATTTTAAGGCAAAAAAGTTTGCTACCATACCATCAGGCTAAGAACCATGTTTCCATGGTAACAATCATGTTTTGACTAGTGTTTCTATGGTAACAATCAGTGACCCCTCCTGACCAGTGGTGTGAAATGACAACAAAAGAGGAAAATGGCTCAAAATCTGAGGTTTTCTAAGAATTTTTCTGAGTGACTAATGAGAAGAGGGATGAGACAATGTCTTCATCAGTCGTTTTTGTTTGTCCAAGGAAACTGTCCTTTCCCTCTGTTGTCTTTTTAATAGTTTTATCCAGTGAATATGTTTAAATGACTTGTATAAATGTTTAGTGGTCTGTCGTGAACTTCAGGCTCTTTACGATGCCGCTATGAAGGAGAAGCAGGACCTGGAGGACGACGCCCAGGCCTGCCGCCGCAAGATGGCCAACGCTACAGCTCTGATTGACGGGCTGGGAGGAGAAAAGGTCAGCTTTTTATCCATCCATCCATCCATCCATCCATCCATCCATCCATCCATCCATCCATCCATCCATCCATCCATCCATCCCTTCCTCTCTCTGGTCTTGTGTTGTTTCAGGTCCGTTGGACCGACAGCAGCGCTGGCTTCCAGACTCAGATCAAACACCTGGTCGGGGACGTCCTTCTGTCCGCAGGCTTCCTGTCCTACGCTGGTCCCTTTAACCAGGAGTACCGCAGCCTGTTGCTGGAGCTGTGGAAGAAAGAGATGGAGGAGAAACTCATCCCCTTCAGTCCTGTAAGACCTTATTGATCCTTTGTCTCTTTGAATACAGCCAGTCTGTAGTGTTTTCATGGTCCGATTATGTTCTGAATACCTGCCAACAGTATCACCTGTGGCCCCAACATAAAGTATGTATGAATTATATTTCTAATTAAAAGTTAAAGAAATTGTGACAGTTTTTTGGTTGCTGTTTATTTGAGCATTTTACACCAACTATTAAGTTGCAGATTTAAAATGTACTGAAAGATGTGGATGTTCCTATTTTAAAAAAGATGCTTCGTCCACTATTTAATACACGGTCTATGTTAGTGTGAAACTGTTGTGAGGAAGTTTAAAGATATTATGAGGTCAAGTCAAACTCTCCTGCAGGACTTGAATGTGATTGGTCTGCTGGTGGACAACGCCACAGTGAGTGAGTGGAACCTGCAGGGTTTACCCAGTGACGACCTGTCCATCCAGAACGGCATCGTAGTGACGAAGGCGTCCCGCTACCCACTGCTGATCGACCCCCAGGGCCAGGGCAAGACCTGGATCCAGAACAAGGAGAAAGACCAGCAGCTGCAGGTGAGAACAAGGAGGGACTTTTGTTTTTATGCTGCTGCCCCCTGCTGGTGAGATGTAAAAACAAACCAAAGACACAGGAAGTCAAGCTCAATTTGAGTGCTTTCCTGATTGTTGGTCGTCTTCTTCTGTGTCCCAGGTGACGTCTCTGAACCATAAATATTTCCGCTCCCACCTGGAGGACAGTCTGTCTCTGGGATGCCCCCTGCTGCTGGAGGATGTAGGAGAGGAACTGGATCCAGTCCTGGACAACATACTGGACAAGAACTACATCAAGTCTGGATCAACTTATAAAGTAGGACATCTTTTCTTTTTTCTCCTACATGAATTTAAAAAACACAATAAAACATTTGAACTTTTTCTGTCATACCACATCTAAACCTAAACCATCCCATCAGTTTGTTGATGTGATTTCTTCTTTCCCCTTCAGGTGAAGGTTGGAGATAAGGAGGTGGATGTGATGAAGGGCTTCACGCTCTACATCACCACCAAGCTGGCCAACCCAGCGTACAGCCCCGAAGTCAGTGCTAGGAGTGCCGTGGTGGACTTTACCGTCACCCAGCGAGGCCTGGAGGACCAGCTGCTGGGACGGGTCATACTGCTGGAGAAACAGGTCACTACTGCACACACTTTTTTTTCCAGTTCTGACCCATCCTACTCTGACTTGGATTGGCTAGTACTCATTGCCTATCATGGTAAACCAATTAGAGGCTGGTTAGGACAGGAGATATCTTCGCCATATTGGGTAAAAAAAAAAAAATTGTCATACGCTGATATTCTTACCCTAACCAATCATCATGCCTAAAACCCAACCAACGAAAGCCGCGAACTAGCCAATCAAAGGCAGAGTAAGACGGCTCATTACTTCACCATCTCAAGAAAAAAAAGTTGGCTAGTCAATAAGTCCCAGCACATTCCCCAGCAGACACATAAAGTATAATACCAGCTTTGGGCAGTTAGGTAGTTAACTAAGTATTAGTTGGTTACCCAGTTGTTAGATAATTAACTGATTAACTGTTGAATTTAAATCTGATACCGTCCACCCTGTGCGTCCCACCAGGAGCTGGAGTCGGAGCGAGTGAAGCTCTTGGAGGAAGTGACGTCCAACAAGAGGAAGATGCAGGAGCTGGAGGACAGTTTGTTGTACAGGCTCACCAGCACCCAGGGCTCCCTGGTGGAGGACCAGTCTCTGATCGAGGTTCTGAGGGTCACCAAGACCACTGCTCAGGAGGTACTGCTCTCTGTCAGCTTGTCTACTTTATATGTTTTCTCCTTTCATCCATGTTTAATTGAAGATGTTTGGACAAACAGCAGCTTTCTCACTGAAGATCAACAGAACAACCTTGTCTTCTTGTCTTCCAGGTGAGTGAGAAGCTGTCGGTTGCGGCAGAGACGGAAGTGAAGATCAACCAGGCCAGGGAGGAGTATCGTCCCGTGGCCACCAGGGGGAGCATCCTCTACTTCCTGATTGTTGAGATGTCGCTGGTCAACGTCATGTATCAGACGTCTTTGAGGCAGTTCCTGGGGCTCTTTGACTCGTCCATGCAGAATTCCACCAAGTCGCAGCTCACCTCCAAACGCATCAGCAACATCATCAGCTTCCTCACCTACCAGGTGCTTCTCACCAGCAATGATTTAAGTCTTTAAAGTCGTCCATCAATAAATGACATGATCTTATCTGCAATATTTTATCTGTTCAGGTGATTCTGAACTTTGGTACTTTGGCAAAAATTGTTGGCTAGGATGAGATTGTTTGAGGTCCTCTTTCGATAGGGACACGTACTTACACAAAATTCACAAAAAACTCCAAGGCACTCTCTTATTCAAACAACTGGAATTTTTTTAGGGTTTTTGTCTATTTATCCTTGAACTAGGGAGTGTGACTGTCAATCCAAGCCTAAAAGACTCTGTTTTAGATCTTGACTGGACGTACAGTTCACTGCAGGAGTAACTGAATTAGTACCTGTTTGTTCCTCCCTCAGGTGTTCTGTTACACAGCCAGGAGTCTCTATGAGGAACACAAACTGCTGTTCACTTTGCTGTTAGCTCTGAAGATCGATCTGCAGGGCCGAAACATCTCACACCCTGAGGTGCTCACCTTCGTCAAAGGTTAGACACCCATCCTCTTCTTTCTCCTCCTCTCTCCATCTTTTTCTTCTGGTACTGAGGCTCTACATGGCTCAGGATGTTCTGGTTTAACTTTTGGGGAGTGCTCATGTTGTCCATTTCTATATATGTCAGTGTCTTACTCTTACTGGCATCCTTTTCTTGTTCTACCAAAGTATTTTGACAGTAAACACCCCGTCTGTGTGCAGGCGGAGCCTCTCTGGATCTGAACTCTGTAGAATCCAAACCCCGGCGCTGGATCCTGGATCAGACGTGGCTCAACCTGGTGCAGCTGTCCAGCCTGCCGCCGTTCACTCAGATCTTGACGCAGGTAGAACCCAGATCTGTTGACATTAGAGCAGGTAGAGCTGGAACACACAGAGCTGAAGACGTTTTGTTTCCTCGTGTCCAGGTGAGCCAGAACGAGCGCTCCTGGAAGACCTGGTTCGACCACCCGACGCCAGAGGATGCCACACTGCCTGACGGGTACGAGGAAAAGCTCGACACCTTCCGGAAGCTTCTGCTCATCCGAAGCTGGTGCCCCGACCGAACCACCGCCCAGGTCCCACAAACCTACGACCACACAGCTGCTGATTTCAGACCAGTTTATATTCGACTGCACGAGTGAATGTTGCAAGTGTGAGTTTTTGACGTAGTGTGTGTATTTGTGTGTGTTGAGCAGGCGCGTCACTACATCTCAGAGTCTCTGGGTCAGCAGTATGCTGAAGGTTTGGTTCTGGACCTGGACGCCATGTGGGCAGAGAGTGACAGCAGGACGCCGATGGTTTGTCTGCTGTCGATGGGCTCTGACCCGACTGAAAACATCGAGAGACTCGCCAAGAACAAGGTGAAAATAAAATTATGAAGAAGGAAGGAAACATGAATGACAGGAGGATGGATGGTCAGAGGAGTTGTGAATAAAACAAGACATTTTAGGACGTCATCTTGGACTTTAGGAAACACTAATCAACATTTTCTGGCATTTTATGGATCAAACAACTAATCAATTAGTGGAAAAATTATTGCCAGATGGATATTTCTGACCGTTTTTCACTAACAACTGATCGATCAATGAATCGATGAATATAATGGACATTTTGCTCTGCAATAAACTATTTGCAGCCCTAATCTGGATGCATGTTATTTTAAACAACCTGGATCGACTTGGTGATAAAGAAGAAAGAAAAAGAAAAGTGATGGATGGGTGATGTGATGGATGAGTAGACTGAACAGACAACTCTCTGCCTGCAGGGGGCGCCATGCCGGCCCATCTCCATGGGGCAGGGCCAAGAGGTTCACGCTCGCAGGCTATTGGCCAACAGCATGACGGACGGCGGCTGGCTCCTCCTCCAGAACTGCCACCTGGGACTGGACTTCCTGGACGAGCTGCTGGAGTCGGTCACCACGGCGCCACCGGAGAGCGTGCACAAAGGTTTCCGGGTGTGGCTGACGACCGACGTGCACCCCAGGTGAGTGATAACAATGCGATCTGAATGCATGTATGTCTCTCTGTCTCCTAATGCTTCTGTCTTTTGTCAAGGACAGGATAGTCTCTGTCGTCATAGTAAAGTCGCCTACATGCCTGAGATGTTGAGTTCTTGGATGATGACAGTATTTTCACAGCTAAAGGAAGAACTGCCACTGAACTGTGTGTTTTTCCTCTTTTCTGATTTGAAAATGAATTATTGTTGAATTTCCCCAACTCCCCAACCCTAACCAGAACAAATAACATGCTGATGATTGACCTGTTTGACCAGCATTGGAGCTAAAATGTTAAGTTTTTTAAACTAACTCAGTCCAACACTTAACAAAAGTTTCTGGGTGCCACCATCACCAGCGAGCTAAGATGGGAGAAACATTCAGCACAGGAAGTCAGACTGCTATGGAAGATGAGCATCTCCCCAAAGAGGAGTACCCAGTTTTACAGAGCCGCCATTGAAAACGTCGTCATCTCCTCCATCACTGTGTGGTATGTGTCATCCTCTGTCCTCACCAAACACAGACTGGAATGCATCGTGCGAACAGCCAGGCGGATCACAGGCCAGGAAAAGTCACCTGTCAGTGCTCTGCATGATGCCAGAGCCAGGAAATGGGCCGGCAGGATAGTGGCAGACCCGACCCATCCAGCCTACTGCCTCTTCAAAACGCTCCCATCTGGC
Source organism: Lutjanus campechanus (assembly GCA_027495735.1). Lineage (NCBI taxonomy): Eukaryota > Metazoa > Chordata > Actinopteri > Lutjaniformes > Lutjanidae > Lutjanus > Lutjanus campechanus. The sequence goes on along the minus strand of JAJHUR010003115.1, from coordinate 1,315 downwards.
TGCAGGTTCAGATCCATCAGCAGCAGGACCACCTGAACAGTTTCTTCCCTAAGGCCTTCACTGTCCTCAACAACCCATCCTAGTTTCCTGTCCAGTCCCAAACTGCCCACCACTTACTGCCACCCCCACCCCCTCCAGACACAGACGCACAAACACATGCAAACATGCACTTTTTCCCCTTCAATGGACCCGACCGCCCCGGTGAAAAAAGCTATTCTGATTCGGACTCTAAAAGTGTGTTTTTCATTTGTTTTAACTGGAAATGATGAAGCAGAATTATCTTAAACCAGAAAGTGTGTCTGCAGATTCACACATCTATAATTGTACTGTGTGTGTGTGTGTTCCTGTACAGATTCCCCATCACCTTCCTTCAGTCCTCCATCAAGTTCACCAATGAACCTCCTCTTGGTAAGAAACTCCTTCTTAAGTCCGGTTTTGATATTTTATCTATTTCAGTGAATTCAGCTGATGATCTCAGCTTTCCAATTCTTCCTCTGATGGACATTAATCTATGTATTTACTAAACTAATCCACCTGTTCATATTTTTAAAAATCAAAACTTGTTAATTGGCTCCTTCCTCATCTGTCTCCGTCAGGGATGAAAGCTGGTCTGAAGAGAACCTTCAATGGCGTCACTCAGGATCAGTTGGAGATCAGTAACTTGCCTCAGTGGAAACCTCTGCTGTACGCTGTGGCCTTCCTGCACACCACTGTGCAGGTATCTGTGTGTTTATATGGAGGAAACCACAAAATTCACATTGTTTTTACTATGATGATATCAAGTTTAAAATACCCAGGATGATTTAATGTAAAGTAACTCTTGTCATCATTTTTTCCTGCCATCAGGAGCGTCGTAAGTTCGGTCCTCTCGGTTGGAACATCCCGTACGAGTTCAACCAGGCAGATTTTACCTCCAGCATGCAGTTTGTGCAGAACCACCTGGACGACCTGGACGCAAAGAGAGGAGTCAACTGGAGCTGCCTGCGCTACATGCTGGGTCAGTGTCCTTTAAATCAGCTCTGCTGGGCGAGACGTTCCTGAAACAGTCTTCCACCTGACTCTGTGTCTTCGTGTCTTCACCCAGGTGAGGTCCAGTACGGTGGCCGGGTGACAGACGACTTGGACAAACGTCTCCTCAACACCTTCACTCACGTCTGGTTTAGCGAAGCCACCTTCAGCGACAAGTTCTGCTTCTACAAAGGCTACAGCATCCCCGGCAAGGCCAAAACCGTGCAGGACATCCTGCAGCACGTGGAGGCGCTGCCACTGGTCGACTCCCCTGAGGTCAGAGTGCACTCAGAAACATGATGGGGGG
>JAJHUR010003109.1:4727-31288 GCA_027495735.1 Lutjanus campechanus | reverse complement strand
AAAAAAAAAAAAAAAAAATAGCCTAACTAAAACTTGGGACTATATTTTGGGATTGACAATATGAAAAAAAAGTCCAAAGTTAATATTCAATAAAGAAATGATAAAAACATAATCAGCAAAGTGTCACTTTTTTGACTATATGACATTAATCTCTGTCTTAAAATGAACTCATTTTCTCTCTGGTGTCCTTTTCTGTCTTTCAGTTGAAGGAAATACTCATCTAACGCAACACAATGGCAGGTAAATATTCTAGAATTCAAGACTGATAATGATGATTAATGATGTGGAAAATGGGAACTTGTATTTTTTAAACGAATCTTCATCTTCAAATTCAAGTCTAAGCAGAGGCAGACTTGTTGTGTTGTCTTAGACTCTACTGCCCTCTTCTGGTGATTTTTGAGAATACACTAGAGGCTTTAATTTAACATTGCTTATACACATGATATTGCATTTAAATATGGTATTCCATTTTTATTGAAAACATATTATTATGATATTCAATTTAATTAAAAACACACCATTGTGTAATGATACAATCATGTAGATACACACATTACCATACAATATAGTTAAGAAGTCCAAATCTTGTGTTTTCTTTTCCTTTTTGCTCCTTTGTTAGATTTACAACTCAGACTTTTGCTGTAGTTCCCTGCAAACAGATATACATGGCTACATAACATTATAGGGTGACAACCGTCGCCATGGCAACACTGTTTGAGTAATAGCACAAACCTCCAACATAGCAAGCACAGTCAAAACAGACTAGTTGACCAGCTGACACTTTGCCCTGCATTCAACTAAAAAATGGGAACTATATGCAGTGCTGATTCCTCCACCCGCACAGCTGACTGTCGAGATGGTTTGTTAGAAAAATCTTTCACTCGTGACTTTAACATTTTCATTGATCTGGTTTGAAGAATGCTCTGTCATATCACACATATGTACACAAATGTCTGTGCTCTTTTCAGACAAAATTAAAGATGCCAAGATCATCTTTGTCGTGGGTGAGTACACTCAGTCTGAATTTGTCTCATTTTTGCACCACACAACAACAACAACAGCTATCCACCCTCATGCTACACTGATACTCCTCTGTCTTTCTTTTGTCAGGTGGACCCGGCTCTGGAAAGGGCACCCAGTGTGAGAAGATCGTAGCAAAGTACGGCTACACCCACCTGTCATCTGGGGATCTGCTCCGTGCTGAGGTGGCCTCTGGCTCTGAGAGGGGCAAGCACCTCCAGGCCATCATGCAGAAGGGAGAGCTTGTGCCCCTGGTAAGAGACTGGGACATATCATTTCATTTCATCACTTGAAAAAGAAAGTATTGTTCATCACTTGCAACTTGTTCTAATAAGCAAGGATCACTGTCTTTATATAGTTGTGGAATACCAAACAGAATGTGCGCACAGATAAGATGGAAATATCTAAATTCTCACAATGTACACTAATATACAGTAGTTGCCAGTTTATTAGGTACACCTACACCGTGGCTAAAACAAAAGCAGTCTAATACAACAGTCCTGCAGTAGGTTATAAGGTTCCATTTTTGTTGAAACCCTCTTAAAGAGGTGTTTATTTTATGGTGATTTCGGAGGATGTTGATGAACTGTATTGCATTATTTGTACGTGTTCCTGTTATTTAGCCTGCCCCTGCTGATGTTCATGGGGAGGACAAAGTACACTGTAAAAAAAACAACCTAATTATATAACAAATAAAAAACAAAATATAACAAAAATCTATTTAGAAGAATCAACTAACCTTTTCTCAGTAGCTTGTGAATATACAAAGATTATTTATTCAAGTTAATTAAAATTAAAATTTATATTTATTTTCAGAACACTTCTTTTAACTTGAAGTCTTCTGATGATGAGTTCAGTCAACTCATTAGATTAAGTTTCTAAAGAAACACGATCAGCATGTTAGAAGGCTTCCCAGCATGCCTTGTTTAAGAACTAAAACTTTCCCTTCTTTTTTCTTTTCTTATGATGAAAACTTGCTGTGTCTTTAAGACACATTACTGTAGATAAGTCATAGTTGCTTGTTTTCACAATAATGAAAACACTGCAAACCAAGGTTAGTATGAATTAGTTAACTAAAAGCTACTAAATTATTTTTTAAAAATCTTAAATGTTATAAATGTTCATCAGCATGATTGAAGATGAACAACTGAATTAATTGAGTTTGTCTAGACAAGATTATTTGCTTTAAAATTACCTCAACTTGTCTTTTCAAATTCAGTCAATATACACTTTTAAGGCAGCGCAAACACTAACTTTATTAAGTTAAAACAAACTGTGTGTTTTTTTTACAGTGCAGTAGAAACTCCTGTCAGTATAATAAACTGGCAACCAAGTGTATTTTCTACCAGAAGTGCCGCATCATTGTGAAGGTTGATCATAATTTCCCGGGTCTGCTTTCAGGACACAGTCTTAGACATGATTAAGGACGCCATGATCGCCAAGGCTGATGTGTCCAAGGGCTTCCTTATTGATGGCTACCCCCGTGAGGTGAAGCAGGGCGAGGAGTTTGAGAAGAAGGTACTGTAAGAGAGGGCATGAGCTATTGATCTATAATTCATCCCTGCACCGATGGTGAAAAACCTTAAACCGGCAAACTCGTCTTTTATCCCAGATCGGCAAACCCTGCCTGCTGCTGTACGTCGATGCAAAAGGAGAGACCATGGTCAAGAGGCTTCTGAAGCGTGGCGAGACCAGCGGCCGTTCTGATGACAACGAGGAGACCATCAAGAAGCGCCTGGACTTGTATTACAAAGCAACAGAGCCAGTCATCGCCTTCTACGAGGGCCGTGGCATCGTCAGGAAGGTGCGTGTAACTGTTGTGATGGTGAAAATTGAAAATATTTGTAATATATACACATATTCTCACACATCGTGTCATCTTGCTTCACGTAGGTCGACTCTGAGCTGCCAGTGGATGAAGTCTTCACCCAGGTCTCCAAGGCTATTGATGCACTGTAGTAAAACAACATAACTGGATGAGCTGGTTGTTGTTTTTTTATTTTTTATTTTCACAGAATCAATTTCATAAGGACAGAACATGAACAAAAAAACAAAAAAACAGATAAAAATCCCCCTCCCACTCATTTTGGTGAAAAAGTACTGAAGGCCATTAAGGTTCAAAGATGCCTTAAACTTTACTCCTACTCCAGCAATAGTAACCCACAGTTTTAAGGTCACATAACAATGAATCGCCTGAAGCCGCGCTTAGAAATACATTTGTTTCTGTATATAATTCTTGCTTTCATTCTGTGCTGAACATGTATGTGGACGTATCCAAGTGAAAAGGCACTGTACTCAGGAGGTGACAGCCATCTCCGAAGTTGACCTGCACTTTACACGATTTTGCTTTAACCCTGCCATATAGAGTCCAGAGTTTATGGGTTAATAATAGACTCCTTTATGATTGTGCCATTGAGCACAATGGCAGAGATCACCCACTGTGGACAAACTGGTGAAACTCTGCATACATGAACAGATTTTTTTAAAATTACTTTTCTCAACCATTGTGGACTTCATACATTTACAAGTATATCTAAAGCACAGAAACGTTCTATTTTTTTCATCAAGATGTACACATGTAACATGGGTGTCTATAAAGTGGTATATGTAACATAAAGAAAATTAAAGTATAAGAAGAAACATATAACTGTATTAAATATCGTATTTTAAGATTCACTCCCTGATGACATACGCTTTCACACTTTTGTTTTTGCTCCCATTTTTCATGAGTAAAAACCAAAGATCTAAGACTTTTTCTGTGCACACAAAAGGCTTATTTCTCTCTAAATTTGTTCAGGAAATTTGTCAGTATAAATGTTAGTGAGCAAGAGCAAGCCAAGATAATCCACCCAGCTGACCGGTGTGGCACGTAGAGATGCTGATTAAACAGTCTGATCATTGCATAGGTGTGCCTCAGGCTGGTCACTCTAAAATGTGCAGTTTTATCTTGAAAAAAATAAATTTAATTGGCACATAGGGCTACGGATGCCATTTTTTTACCCCAGGATGGCAAAGTCATGACCCACGCTATTCTGTCTCTGATCGGCTTACCGTGATATTTTTTACCCTAACCCTTAAAGGAGCAATCTGTAGAATTCCAAAAAACGAGTACTGCAGTTCAAATAGTGAATTGGAGCCATAGATAGTATATTAAATAGGTTGAATCCCTATTTAATAGGCTTTGTGGTTTTTAATAGGCTATTCAAAAGGCTGCAGGGACACTGAACAGCAGTGCAAGATGAGCACAGTATTACATTTTGACATTGACAAGTGACGATGAGTCCCACACTGTGTTATTACACTGTACTATTATAGTCCCAAACAGACAGTGTACTTGAACAGCTGTGGAGTCCACTTAGATGACGAGCTCCACGCATGCACGGTAGATCAGTGTCTCTATCAGCTGCATGGAACGCCCCACAGATGAGTCTGCACTGTCACAACAACGGGGGGTACACGGATGTCTGCACAGAGGCTACTTGTGCAACCTTTGATGACAAAGCATAATACCAATTTAAGTTGATCAGCTGTCGATGTAAAGATAAGCCTGTTATCCCGAAAACAAAAGCCCACGGCTCTAAAAATGCATACTTCAGTCACTGCCTGCATTACTGCCTGCCAGACTCCATTAACATTTTGCTCAATTTAACCGTCATAAACATCCACTCCTTCTAAAAGATTATTAATGATTTCTGAAGACTCACAAACAGACACTAACTCATTCTGCAAACATTCAGCATAAATTTGAACTCTAATAAAGATAAAATGGGCGAACAGAAACAGTTATTATGGCTCAGAATAAAAATTCCAGAGGAGAACATTCTGGCTGTAGCATTGTTGTCGAAGAAGCCAGTATTTCAAATTAGCATGTTTCTGATGACATATCATGGTCATTTTATGATTTAGTACAGTAAATATATTACAGATTTCTTCTTCAACCAGCTTAAATCTGACCAAACTGAGCAACGAACAGCAACAACAAGCACTGGCCAATCATTCACCTATGTGGAATAACTTTAGTTCAGTTCCAAATAAATTAATGATAAAGCATACTGGTGGATGGTTTATCTTGGCAAAGGAGAAGGGCTAATTAAAAAAGATTTTAACAAATGTATGAACAAAATTTGAGAGAAATAAAAAATTTGTGTGCAGGGGAGAAGTCTAGACCTTTTCCTTCAACTGATGAAAAATGGGAACAAAAAACAAAAGAGTTGAGTTTATTTTATTTATTTTTGTCTTTATACTATTATTCAGTATTACATTGTGAGTAATCCTGGACAACCACACAAAAACGCATAAACAAGCGACTTTGACATAGCTTCAAAGTTGAAAAAGGAAACGCTTTTCTATTCAGAAAACATGGTCAAGGTGCCGTAGACACAACAGGATACAGGACACGCTGCTGCAGCCATAGTTCACTGCTGTTATTATAACCTCTCCTTTGAGCTCGTGATGATCAACAGGTCTTCCTTTACCTCTCACCTTCCTCACACACACACACACACACACACACAGCTGGCCGAGCAAACACTGCAGCAGGTATCCGGACTACCCTCCAAGGAGTGCTCTGATCATGACTCCGCACTGTAGGGATTAGGAAGAGGAAAACGGCTTCTGAGGGGGGACAGGATGTGTCCATCGGAAAGTCAATCAAGACGAGGCGTCCGTAAGCACTTTCATAAAGTCATCGAGGATGCTGCCTGAATGCTTGGAATGCTGGTCTTACCTCATAAAGGTGCAAAACAAAGGGGAAGAAAAGAGGTGGCAGTGGAATTTATCACGTATGCTGCAGAGAGAGAAAGAAGGAGACACACGTCTGTGAGTGTGGGAGGAGAGATAAAACTATGCACTTGAGGGGTCACACATAAGTTAACCAATTTAAGTTTAACTCCTTGAACTGCCAAGTGCACAACATTTGAGCTTTTAAGACAAGTTACAATTTACCTAAAGCCCTTGTGTGTTGAATCTGAACATTTCTGACCTCCTGTGGTGGCAAGGCAGACAGCACTCTGCTACACCATTTTCATTTGGGTATAAAATTATCATCTCAAACCTCACTACATCTAATCATCTAGACTGTATGATCAGATCAAAATAAAGTAGGGTAAAACAGAGGATGATAAACACATTAACTTTTGGTAAAGGAATAATCAACCAAATGGGAAAAAAAAACCCTGCATCTAATCAAGTGAGGAGCATCAATTCATCACATGTCAAGTGTCAACAAAACAATTTATTTTCCACCTACCTGCAGAACTAACGATGGAATCTTTGAAACAGGGTTTAATGGCCACAGACACGGGGGGTTAATAAGCAAACTGCGAAAACCTAAAAACTACGCGCACGCTCTATAATTGTGCGAGCTTACTGTCACTGCAGAGTGTGACATAATTATAAGGGGGGTAATGTGCAATCAGCTATGAATATCACATAGCAGTTTGGTAACATCCTACTTTCTCAATTAGATTGGTAATCCTAAAATAAACGAGGTGGAAAGTGTACTGTGGCAATAGCAGCAAAAAAACCAAACAAAAAAACCCCACAAAAACAACAACATATAGCCCAGGAATTAAAGGAATACTACTAAGGGCTTTCCTAAAAGACAATGTAAAGACTTTCAATTGTCACTTATGACCCACGAGAAGTGTGTGGTGGTGTCTCTATCTGCAGAGACCCTGCCTTCTGCCTGTATTTTCTTATTTTGTCATTATTTTTTTGCTGCATTTGGGATGCTTTACCAGCCCAAAGCATTGGTATTTGATGACCTGGGAATGGGCTGTGTCTAGATTTGTGAAACTCTTGCATGCACACTTGATTCAGCACAGTGGTGCTCGAGGGGAATGAGACTCAACAATCAACTATCTTCCTGGTGCGTTTACGCATAACAACAGATAAATTCTCCTCATTCTACATTTAATTACATGAATTGTTCTTGAATGTAACCTGGTCATGCAGTGCTCCATGTCATGCAGTTACCAGTCTCCATCCTAGGGTGATACTGGGGGCTTGCTAAGAAAATAACCCCTTTCTCCAATGTAAAATTAACCACCACTCGCTTAACTGGATCCTCGCTGCACTTCCAGCAAAAAAAATCCTGAATTACACTCAAAAGTGAGATACGATTCTGCAAATGGTATGTTTCTATAATGAATGTCTTGTCAATCAGCGGCCTTATGGGATTATAGATGTACATTCAATGACTTTGTAAGGCTGACAGGCTTCTGTTCATCGACAGTAGTATCAGTCTCGGATATGACCGCTGCAAGGCCATGCGTCAGATCCCCCCTCGGAGGACGATAAGGAAGCGAGAAAGCTGGCGCATACACATGATTCTCTCTCTCTCTCCTCTGCTATGTACTGTGGCGGTCTGGCTGGCTGGCACCACAGAGACCCAGTGGCACCGTGCGGGAACCAACGTCAACCTGTGATGAAAGACGATGGCCGATTGTTTCCTGTTATTGAAACACTACTCATGGGCGGGGGTAGGCTCCAATAAAAAGGAAGGCCATTGAAGGAGAGTGCTACTGTAGAAGTGTCCTCTGGCCAGCCACAGATGTGATGGAGTACCTTTTATGAACGCCAGCTGCGACATATGCCTCTAAATCCAAGTCATGTCAACTACTGGGGGATTGCAATCATTTAAGTAACACAGAGTGCAAGTTGAGTAAAACTGTCTCGACTTAGTGTAGGATCCCATGTGCATTTCTTTGTTCACGCTGCCTGAAGGAACGAGGTCAAGGCAAGTTCACAGAGTCAACATGCAGAATATCAACTGGCTTCAGAAAACAAGGCTCTATGCACTGCAGACAAATTTTTGGACCAACTTTAAAAAAAAATAACTTCACTTGGTAGCAAAAATTGAACAAATTTCTTCAGAATGAGTTAACGGATATTATGAACATAATAGCCTTGAGTCAGATGTATTAATGATCTGTTTCCTTTCAAATCAACAGTTTGTATTAATGCAACCTAAATTTAATATGAATATTAGCCGAATATTATTGCTAATGTTAGCCTGTCTTAAAGATAGTTGGACTCATTCAGTGAGCTTACGAAAACCTGAACAACACAATTTGACCAGTTCAGTTGGACTGTTTTATATCTATCATAATATAAATTGCATTTGACCAAACCTTCTGTCTGAATCACCGAGAGATAAATCAGAAATCAGAATAGCAGCTTCAGGGAACGAGATGTTATTTTAATTTGCCGTAATCCACAAGAACAGACTGCCATCACTACAGCAGAAAGCTGAGTGGGACTCATTCAGAATATTACATTACTTCAGCTACTCCTCAAATACTCTTTTTACGGTGGTACAAACAATACTAGTGTTGTGAATGGGATTTAGCACTTTAGCATGTCAATTTGTCAATCAGTCCTTATTAAGCACCTGTGAATGAGTCAAGTGTAAGTAGTTGTCTGGAATTTTAATATTTAGATTTAGTTGACTTATTATTTTCATTTTTTCTTAGTATTTGCAGTTTTTTTTTAAACACAGTTTAGTGAGGTTTATGCAACAAAACTACTTGGTTAGGTTTAGGAAAATGTCATGGTTTGTCTCTGTCATGCAGGTGTAAGTAGCCACTTGGATATTTACACCCAAAGTGCAAATAGCATTGCTGGCTATGGACACCTGGGTTCTTATCTTTGTCATTCTAGTACATCCAAGCGTAAATAGCAACACTGTCCATTCCATCCCTGGTATAAATAGCCACATTCCACTGCTGGTGCAAATAGCGCCTGCCTTTAAATTAAAGCTACACCAAGGAATTTTCACATTGTGTTGATTTTGGAGGCCCCTGTGGACAAAAGCAGAAGTGTTTCCATCATAATAACCACAAAATATAATGTCAGAAATAAAGTTATGCGAATAAAAATCTCCCACTTCTTTTTAACTGGCTGACAGGTGACTGTAACTTTTTCTTTTTCTGGGCTCGTCTCATCTGATTTCAAAAAGAACCCAACCTGGCGGCAGACGTTAAGAACGACTATACAGAAATAGCTGATCTTCTAAAAGACTGTCTCATTTGCTTATGTAGCTCATATGGAAAGATGATCATTAAATTGAGACAGTTTCATAACCAGAGAAAAATTCTGTGTAGTATCTTTAAGTCATCAGTCTACCGATGATGAAGACTTCAAATCAGAGAAGTCACACTAGTTGTGACAAGGTTTCACATTACTCTGGGGCCTATACAGGCACCTTCAAGACTTGTTTTTTCTTTTAAATCATATTTGTGACTTGTCTGCACTAAATCTGTAAATAGCAGTTCAGAACATGTCTCAACTGCACTTCGTTCCTGTGATGTGCAGGTACAATATGTTCCTGAATCACAAAGTCCATATCAGGGAAAAGGAGATAGGCTTCACTTCAAACGCTGCTTTCAACTGTTTTTTTTTTTTTTAAACATCAGGATTAGGAATGAATCTAACTGAAAATAGCTCCACAGGCCTTTTTCTCACTGAAGAGCAAATGGAATAGGGCTTGTTTCTGCTCTCCCGTTGTTGCTGCTGTTAATACAACACATGACACACATACACAGAGCCACAACAGAGAGAGATCGACAGGGCTGCACTGTGAAATTTTGTTTGCTGCAATTACTCTAAATGCTTTTTTGTAGCATTGTTGAAGTCTATGCGTGTGTTTTTCTTTTCTGCTGCTCCTCTGCTCTGCCAATAGACTTTGTGTGGAGAGTTGATTTGACGGAATGATGACTCCTCTGAGTCTGTTCGGTACAGAGAGGATGTTGTGTCTACTCTTTGCTCCAGTCCATTTTTCCTCGCAAACTGCCCGTGGTGCCATAGCCAAAGATAAATACTGTCCCCCCCCCCCTCACTTTTAGCTTTCATCGGGGTAAATTAATCAACCGATAATAAAGACCAGGGTTTTTAAATATGCAGAAACAAAATATGCTGTTAAACATTTAAAATTTCTAAATCTCCCAGAGCTCCCAGCGAGGTGTTGTTAGACAAATTGTACAGTTCACAACACATTAGTACCATCCAGTGAGTTCAAAGTACAGTAAACACACATTTTTGTAGTTGTGTGTGGCTCTGACTGTCAATGCTCAGCCCACACACCCACTGTACACCCACACAGGTGTTGTCACTTATTTTGGTTGATTACTTTCAGGACTGTGTGGGCATTTACAGACTGAGCTTGACAAACAAATCTCAAGTAAAACGTTTGAGCACGTCCCAAAAGCACAATATTAATGACGGCTGAATCGCGCTTATTTTTCCACTGTTTCTGGTCCCGCTTTAGACCTTTTTTCACAGCACGTCGACAGGAAAAGGACAGGTGATTGTTTGATAACATTAAACAAGACTGCATTCCATTTAGTTGAGCTGGTTCCAGGGTTCTGGCATTGTGCATGCTGGCTGACTGGCATGGGTTAGGCCAAGTGGGACGCATGATGGAACTGATCCATTGTTAATTAAATTTGTGTCACCTGTGTTTTTCCTGCTATGACAAGTCAAAATGTGAAGAGGTCTCTTGTGCATGCTGGCTCACAAAGTATGTTTCCATCCATTTATTTTCAAGAGTGGAAACAAAGGAAATTTGAAAAATAGACAATATATTGTAAAAAACACTCGGCTGAGGAGGAAATGTTTGCCTTTAACTATAATTCCTCAAATGAACACATGAAAAAAGCACATAAAACCACCACGTTTTTCATGTGGTATTAGTGGTTTAATAACAACCAACTTGAGAATTAGCACCACCAACTGTAAAACAATTTATGTGCACCCAGCTCCTAATATTTGCATCACAGCTGTGGATGGAAACACAGACTGAACAGCATTTTCTCTTTCCAACTTCCTAGAAATTCTGCTCAAATTTGTGCCATATTTGCATGGAAATTTGACTCCGGTCTCACTGTCAGGGCTTACTGGGACACTTGAATAGAACAGAGCCATCTTTAATGTGCCGTGATCAAGCCCCACTGAGGGTTTTTTGAACTTCTCCATCACATTTCAGCTCTCCCACCAGTTTAAGCACGAATGTGAGGTTTACAATTTTCAACTTTTACATTTATTTTTTATGTAACGTTACTTTTGACAGCAGCTGGCCCAACAGTCGTATCAAACTTCAACTCTGGGGGGGGGGGGGGGGGGACGCAAAATACACAAACCTTTACTTCATGAAGAATGCTGCCGTCTGAGACCAGAGACTCTGCAGAAATTCACTGAGTGTACAGAGGACCACAATATGTCACAGTGGATGAAAAACATTGAAAGAAAGGAACTTTTTTCATGAAAATCTTGAATGAAAAAAGTGACTTTAAGTGACTTTAGTGGCTGCAAATTTTTGCTCCAACCAACCGACAGCAGAACTGGACTGACTGGACTATTCCGCTGTTTGAATACTGAAATCAGATGATTGAATGAGTCAAGCCTGGTGTGCTCTGGCTTGGTAGGAATGACACAGCCACATGGCCCTTCATATAATATATGCTCGATATAATTCTGTTTTCTGAATAGAAGGGGGCTGCATCTTGTTGTGCAACCCTGTGTTATAGAATGATGCTGAAACCAACCTTGTAACTTATAATTTGTTGCAACTGTGTCTGAAATCACTCCCTTGTTAACTCTGTTACTACTGTTGGAGGGTAAATTTATATGTATGTGAGGAGTGTCACATAATACACCTTTTATACAGCAGCCATTTTGATGTGAAATAGTAGAGTAAACACAGGTGTTACCAATGATAGAAGAAGAGGGCGTACTTTATTAATTCCTCACACATGAATAAAGTGTGACTTCTTCTTCCATCATGGTAACACCTGTTTACTCTGATTTACTCCAATTAACATCCTGTTCCATTAAGCGCAGCAAAGCTTTTCCAGTGAGCCAACATGCGCAGCAGCAGCACCCTGAGTCTGTCTGACCTGAATGGAACAGAACTTTAATTAGTATCACTGGTAACACCTGTGTTTACACTACTATTTCATGTCAAAATGGCTAGCTGTGAAAAAAAAAGAAAAAAGGAAAGATCCATGCATAGCTCCGCCCAACTTCAACCTAAGCAGAGAATAAATAAAAGACTCAATGCACTGTTATTAATGGAATATTAATGTTATGAATGTGGAACCCAATGAGCTCAATGCTTTTACATCTCAACAACAGCAATCACAATTTTTATATGGGGCAGAAAAATAAAAAAAATGAAGGTCCACTCTAAATGTTTCAGTATAATTTAAGAGTCCTCCTGACTAAATGCACACTCATTAAAATAAGAATCAGGACTCCTTCCACTTATATGTGGTGACAGTTGTTACTTATTTGTTTAGTTTCCTGCTGATATGGTAATATCTTACGGAGTATGCATCAATTACTTGTGCATGACTGGTAAAACAATATAAATAAAAAGGCAATGAAGTGGTTTAAATAGCTATGTTGTTTCCAAATAACAAATTCAGACACATTTCAGAATTACAGCATTGTTTCTCAAACACCGACAGATGTGGCATGGATAACCAGAAATAAGCAAACAGTGAAGTGTTAAAGTAGTATGTTAAAGCTGAAAAGAAAGTCAGACCTTGGAACATTTTCCCCTTCAAAATTCTAATTATTTACACAACAATTACCAAAGAATAGCACGTGTAATCGCACCCGTTAATTGAGTCACATTGCAAACAGGTAGAGGAGACAGGGGGGGTTATAACACTGGGTTAAGTGCAACATTGTCTGTTTGAACAATCAGAAAAGATCTGTGGTGATTCCTATTTCCTTTTTTGTGGACACAGGAAAAGAAGCACATCTCTGAGGTTTTTAATGCAGCCACTGAGTTGTTGATGCTCAAATAAAAAAACAAATGTTACTACCATCTCGGGTCTCCTCTCTACAATTTTCACTAAAAACGGACTTGCTAGTATCTTTGCATCCATTCAGCCCCCGACCATAAAATGCACTGACCTTTACCTGATCATTTCCACATTAGCACTGTAATTACGCTGACACTGCCTCCCCGAAGCATACAAAAACTCACTTCTCCATTAATAAATTATACCTGAGTATGTGAACAGGTAAATGTCAACAAATGGAAAATTAAAGTCTCAAAACGAGCTTTTTTTTTCTTTCTTTTTTTTTCCAGAGGAGTGCATAATGAAACCATGGCAACAGCTTCAGGACAGCTTGGACTAATCTATCTGGAGACACAGATGAAAGGAAAAAAAACATACCTCCTGAATCCTGTTGTCAGACCGCAACATATAAGAGGTGACAGCATGAGACAATAACGACAACACACACTTTGAGCTCGCCGTTCTCATCAGTGTTGCAGCACAACAAAGACGTGACATTTATGCGGTCAGACACGTCGCAATCACACTCTGACCAAAAAATAACATCAAATGTTCAGACAGAAGGGACACACATCACACATACCTAGAACATGACACATTATAATTACATTCTAACAGATAATAATGATACCGATGCAACAGAAAGGAACAAAACTAAACAAAAGAAGCGACATTTCCTGTATCTATGGCATTTCCCTTTAAGTTTCCTGCCCTTCAAATACTGTGTGGAGTTCAAAATAAAAGGTATACGACTGTAACAGGTCTGTGAAATGTATTTATTTATTCATTGCCATAAAAAAAAAGTGAATCATAGATAAAAAATGTTTTTCTTGACATGCAAGATTCTGGCTTTTCATCACACTGAACCTATAATTAAAAAGGAATCCAACAGAACATTAGTGACAACAATGTTAGGATATTACTAATCTAGCCTAGGTGACCGATGTTCTGCCGGAAACAGACTGATGCCAATTTAAACGGTGATGACTCATGAGGAGTTTCCACGAAATTCATGCCCTTTGTGGTAAAACCTTGGTAATTGGATCCACCCTTTGTCTGAAAATCATAATGTTAGTCCATTGTGGAAAGTACAACTGCAATTTGCCACACAAGAATGTATTCAGAGAAAATACAAGGCTATTATTGTTTTCATCAATCATTGTTATCATCATTCTGCGGGATTTTAGCCTTAATATTAAATATGTGACATTTGTTTGCTTCTTTTTTTTAATCTAACCCCGTCATAAGCCAACCCTTCACTGGATAAGGTTAAGGTGAATAGATAGAATTTTTTTATTTCCACTGTGGGACAGCATGCTTTGTTACTAAGAGTTTAAAGGAATATTTCAACATTTTAGAAATATGCTGAAATTGCTGTCTTGTCAAAAGATGAGAAGATCGATGCAACTTTTTTATGTTGTGCTTTTAAACTTACTACAGTACAAGAAGTTTGTAACTGGTTATGAAAGGGTCTCATTTTCATACTGCCTCTATATGACCTGCATGAACGAGAAAATCGGCCATTTCTATATACTCTTAATGCGCACCACCGGGTCAGATTCTCTGTGAAACCAGATGACACAAGCCTGTGTTTACATTTTCGCTGTAAAGGTTAGAGTAGTACCTCTGTTCACATTAGTCAGTTAAAAGGAAGAAGGAGGAGATTTTTGTTTGGATAATTTTATGTTTGAAGTTATATTTTGAGGTTATGGTAGAGGAAACACTACCAAATTTGTCCATAGGGGTCTCCAGAATCAACAAAATCTGAAAATTCCTTGATGTAGCTTTAAAATTGCCATGAAGTCATGTGTATTATGTTATGTGTATTAAGTGTGTTAAGTATTTATATTAAGTGTGTATTGATCTATTCAGTATGTCACCTATACACCCGTATCTGGTCCAACAATGACAAAAAAAAAGTCATTTTTTAGATATTCCCTGGTATTTTTAACAATATTCATAGTTTGTCTTTTCCTGCAAAACAATTTGACGGTTGATGACTCATTCTGCACTTCTCACATCTCACTTTTCTCACTTATAATGCAGAGGAGCGTGGAAAACAAATAAATCTGTTCACCGGAGCAAGTTGACTGGAGCCTTTCTAGGGAGTGAACCACAACTTTATAACTTTATTCTCTGATTGGGGTGAAACCGGATCATATTTCATGGAGAAAATATTTCATTTCATCGTTTCCCCTCTGATGTCCTCAGGCTGGTCAGCTTCAGCTCTTGGTTATTTAACTACAGAGTTTTGTGATGGACAGATAGCTTTAGCTTTAGCTAACTGTAACTGTTAGCTGTTAGCTTCTGTTAGTAGGCAACAGAAATGGATCAGCAGCCTCCCAGTGAACACGGCCAGTCACCAGGAAAAACACAACCTCCCTGAACGACAGAGAACACAGCACTGAGGTCATACAGAGGTGGCGTTATTGCTGGGTTTAGCTACCAGCACCCTGGGGCTAACCAAGCTAACTACGGTTAGCTAACTTACTTTAGCTCAGTTAGCCCCAGCTAACTGGCATTAGCTCGGTTAAGCAGTGACTCAGCCCTGGGCTGTTGGACACCAGAACCAGCAATAACACTGCCTCTGCTGGCGTCTGAGGCTGTTTTGGTTCTGGTCCAGCTCTGTTCACTGGGAGCTCTCAGCCTGGGAATAGTCCACTAATAAGACTGTTGTCCCTAGTGCTACATCCATGGACCGCTTTAGCTACATGGCAGGTGGGCGTCCCTTCCCATCTGCCTGTTTTACAGGAAACATGTGACCATTTAGCACTCTGCTAGCCTTTAAATATGTGCTAAAACGTGCAGTCACAAGATGCATAAAAACTGTAAGCAGTGGGGAAAGACTAACTTGCTCTGTCAGGTAAAAAAACAAAAAAACAAAAACCCACCAGCACCTGCAAAACTCACTAATTAACATTCACACACTTTTATCTCCAGACCTGGAGACATTACAAATTGTGGTTTTACGGCAAGAATCCCAAAAGACATTGTGCCAGCTGATAAATAAATAAATTGTTCAGCACTGAACCCACAAACCACAACTTGTTCTTAAACTTCAGTTTTCAGATTAACATAAACAAATAAGATATATGTAGCTTGTTATTTTAACCTGTGAACAGAGCCAAGCTAGCTTAGGTTAACCACCTCCAGGCTGTAAATTCGCTACATTAGCTTAACAGAAAGGTAGCAGAGTTATATTAATCTTCTCATGCATAGTTCTCATGCATAATCTTGGCAAGAAAGCAAACAAGTGGAAGTTTATTTTTAAATTTTTTATCTCTCTATACTCTACATATTGCTAACAAAGTCACAATTCTTCTGTTTATGTAGTTTTCTTTTGTTTTTATGTCACACTTGCTTTGGCAATGCAAACATCTATTTCCCATGCCAATAAAGCACAAAAAATATAAGAGGAAAAGAATGACCATATTTAAATAATAAAGGGGCTAATTGAATCTAAAATAAAATGTGTTATAAAATCCCAATACTAACTGATTTACATGTATTTTTTAACACTCTATGTTGACCGGGGAAGACAATGCTTTGACAGGGGCAGCATTCACTAGGAAAAGGGGAAAAAAAGGCCGGTGGGAGGGGTATAAAAGTAAATGTGCACCGCCCAGGCAGCACAAAAACTTTGGAAAGTCCTGACACCGTGAACGCTACATCGCTGTATGCAGCCGCATGCTCTCCCGTGGATTATAGCCTGAAGCCTACCTTTTTCAAGAAAGCCACCCTATCTAAAAAGTAAGTTTTATGATTCACAACTTTGTTTTCACTTTCGTATTGCCTCAGGGATGTGCGCTCCAACTGTTATTTTTATTTCCCTGATAGCACAGAGGGCAGTAACTTAGCCAAAGTCTTCCTTTTAATCCTCGACCAGTCCGTTTTATGTATGTTTTTGAAATGAATAGCTGATGCTTCAGTAAAAATACAACAGTAGAAAGTGCTAAATATTAGAGTTGTAACCAAAAAGTCGACTATTACACCACATTAGTTCCATTATTATGTGTTCATGAATGTTTATGAGTGGACTCAGTCGTTTGTTTCACAAATTAAACCTAATAATATTCTTATTTAAGCGCTCTTTCATTGATAATGTTGCTAGCTCGAGATGTGTTTCTTCTACAGTCAGAAGTGCAGGGAAATAACGTGACTTTTTGTTTTCCTTTGGAAATGCATAAACAGTTTACACAGGCTCTTCCTTTCCCTCTATATGAATCATATAACAAGAGCAGTCTCCCTCTTATCTGATCTGGGCATTGTGGTTTTATTTAAAGAAAGCGATGCCGTAGTGCTTCCTGAAACAGTCGGCCAGA
This sequence comes from Lutjanus campechanus, assembly GCA_027495735.1. Taxonomy (NCBI): domain Eukaryota; kingdom Metazoa; phylum Chordata; class Actinopteri; order Lutjaniformes; family Lutjanidae; genus Lutjanus; species Lutjanus campechanus. The sequence continues at coordinate 14,136 of JAJHUR010003109.1, read as the reverse complement.
AGTTAGTGACCAGCAGATAACCCTTGGGTTCAGACCCTTATTGTGCACCAGGCAGAAATATTGTGGGATTGTCTGAGGAGGAGGACCAACCTGTGATCCCTCTGCAGGAATTTAAGACATTTGAGCAACATTTCCCTCAGTGTCAGGGCTGAAAAGGTTGTGTAAGTGACCATTGCTCAGTTTTCTCGCATGGAATTTAATCAAATATAAAATTTACTTTTAATATTCATGCTAATCATCAGCACTTGTGAGCACATGTATGGTTAATCAGCATCAGAGAATATATTCCTATTATAACCTTTTAATGAAACAGCCTTGATAGACGTTCATACAATTCATGTTTTCACATACTCTGACTACTACCACATTTCCTCATTGATTCCCGCCTTCTTATTTTCTTGACCTTTTGACCTTTTCAAGACTTAAATTGTCTGCTCCTCCTCTGTCGCAGCCAGTGCCACTCAGCCACTCGACAAGGTCGCTTCAACCTTCAACACTTCGCACCCCCCAGAGACCCAGACTCAGCTTCCACCATCACCTCAGACTCGAACTTAACCGGGATGGAGGGTCACATGCCGTGGTTTGTCCTGCTTCTGTGCATCACTGTTGCAGCCTCTGGTAAGTCTGCCAGCTGATATTCAATATTTTCAGCTTTTAGGCGTTTTGTTACTGGATTTCATGCTAAAACATACATTTATTGGACAGTGTTTAACCTTAGACAACAGACCGAATAGTCCACTGGATTCAGCCTCAAGGGGATGTTTCTATCAGTCAGAAGCTCAATATTAAAGTGGTAGTCTGGATTATTTGAAGTGGGGTTGAATGACATGTTTATCCATATTCAGTGTTACCTACAGTAGATGCCGGTTTTCACACACTTAGGAGAAGCAGAGAGCGGAACAAACATGGAAAGGTACTTTAAAAAAGGGTCCACTGGAAAAAAAAAAAAAAATCAGTGTAAGTGTACACTATATTTAGACTATTTTTACAGCTTTACTTTGCCTTTTCTGATGGCAGACTGCTGTTATATAAGCCAAATATCTCTCTCTTTAAACCAACCAAACTCCATAGGTGAAATTAGTAATTCTAGCTTTCAGAACAAAGGAGCTGCTGGTCTTCTGTTGTCTTGATCTGGTAGTTTGTTTGTGTTATTGTGTGACATCAGTAAATTCAAACTGTCCTTTGAAAACATGAAAGTCACAAAATAACACAAACAAACAAACAGATTGAGGCAGTGGAAGACCAGCAGCTCCTGTTTTCTGTGAGGTAAAATTACTAATTTTGCCTATGAAGTTTGGTTGGCTTGGAGAGGATGATATTTGGCTTACATGACAGCGATTTTGCAACATAAAGCAGCGAAAAAAAAGCTAAAAACCGCATACACTGATATAGATTTCTCTTTTAGATGGACCTTTTTTTAAATAGCTTAGCTTTCATGCTGGTGCCCCTCTCTGCTTCTCTAAACTGACCGGCATCCTCTGTAGCTAATACACTGACTATCAATAAGTACCTCATACAACCCCATTTCAAACCATCTGAACTACCCCTTTAATCTTGTCCTGTGCTGTGTTCTGAGATAATTTCATTCTCGAGACATAAAAGAATATTATATGCTCTGTTGTTTTTTTTCTTGCACGCTAAATCAGGATTTTACAACCAGTCTGTGGAGAGGTGCTACGTGCAAAATTGTTTTGGCTTGCACTGTGGTTTATCCTTACAGCAACTCAAAGATTATGCACCATGCAGTATTTTAATAGAGTAGGGAGGCAAATATAACAGAAGTTCAAAACATAATGCAACTCCAAATGGCATCCAGGCTATTAAACCACTGAGTCATCTTGGGAAGCATTTGTTTGTATAGTTCTTCAGGTTCTTGTGATAAAGAATATTTTCATTGAAAGACAGTCCAGGCACAAAAGAGAAGAAAAACATGTGGGGCGCTCATTGATTTTATGTGATCCTCCTCTGCTGGCCCCCTCAAACGCTCCCTCCACCGGCTGCCTGTGGCTGCCCATATCAAATTCAAACCTGTAATCCATACAAGGTGGCAAAGGGAGCTGAAACCCTCTCTATGCCCTCAGGCCATAATCCAACCCAACCTGAAATCTCTTACCAATGCTCTGAATTCGCTGCTTCGGGGTGTTTGGGTCTCACTTCCCTGCAGCAATCTGGCATTTGTGGTAGCCACGTGGTTTTCAATTAATGAAACAATGCTCAATTATTTATTATTTGATTATTATTCCCTTTCTGTGCAGACATTGTCAATATAATGTTCCAAATCTACTGACCTGATTTAAAAATATATCACTATCTAAAGTACAGCATGTAGAAGATATAGTTTTTAAATCTGTCTGAGTGTGAGTTTAACTGCTCTTCCCAACCTTATAAATGTCATAGTTATACTTTATATAGACGATTTGCGCTCACTATCAGACAGTACTAAATCATAACGTGAAAACTCTTACAAGCATCTTTTACTGTTATATTTGGGAGGGATTTATGACCTTTTTTATCAATCTTAAGTGGTAAAAAATGGTTAAATTTTGCATGAAATCTGTGTGCCAGACATGGCATCAACCCAAAAACTGTTGCAACAACTTATGAGAGATGATAGAGCAGTGGAACTTTCATCTTAGTGTTTCAAGCCTGTTTACACTCTAAACTTCCAAATGTGAATAGGTGGCTAAAGAAAACATGATGTTTATTGTGGATTTATGATTATAGAAACTTAACACACACTGCTGGGCTGCATCTTTGATTAATCCTCAGTAGGGCTGCAACTAATGATTGTTGTCATTATCATTACCATTTTCTTGATTAATTGATTAGTTGTTTGGTCCATAAAATGCCAGAAAAAAAAGTGAAAACTGTTTCTGTTTCCTCCAGCCCAAGCTGACGTCCTCGAATGTCTTGTTTTGTCCACAACCCAAAGACTTTCAGTTTGTTGTCATAAAACAGTGGTTTTCAAAAAAAAAATGCTTGAAACATTAAATTGATTATCAAAATAGATTGTTTAGTAGTTGACAGCTAACATCAATTAATCAGCTAATTGTTGCAGCTTTAACCCAGCCTCCAGCTTTCTTCTTCTTCTTCTTCTTCTTCTTCTTCTTCTTCTTCTTCTTCTTCCTGTCATTATATGAGGCTGAAACTGAATTTCAGGTTAATGGTCAGAGTTTTCAACATCTGGAAAGCTTGTGTAGTTTGTGTAATGTAACTTGTATAATGGCATCTGTTAACCATTGTGGGATACTGTAGGATTGTGGGCTGTGACATTCATATGTTCTTGTGGCCCTTGTTTCGCATGATGCATGGCTGAGAGTTTAAGTTTGCTATCTTATGTCCAAAATGCAAATGTTGTGGTGTGTTATTGTTACAGAATGAGTGTGGTTGTTAGTACATTTCTTAGTATTAATGTAGTTTTTACAAATAGGTAGGAAGGCCAGTGACGGTAGTCCGATACCCGATAAATACCCTGATACCAATACTGGATCAGATTTCTCTCTCAGATGATGTACACCACTTCTATGTGGCACCATTGAGCAGCCATCTCGCCCTAAAGAGCCTTGTTGCCATGACAAAAATAAGTGCATGGTATGGAGCTGTGGGGTGGAAACGGTTAATAGCTGAATTTAAAGTTCCCTCAAACTCTAAATGCCAGAACAGAAAGTGTAATGCACCCCGCTGTGCTGTTATGTAATACAGTTTTAACATGACCCATCAGCAAAATAAGCTTGTCTGCATTCATTTGAATGCTGCACTTGAAGGTGAATCAAACACTTTGGAGCCAAATAACCCTTTCCGTACTCTGTGCGTCTAAAAAACACATCGGAAAAACAAACTGGCATTTTCGACTTGCTTTTTAAATAAGGCAAAATTGGCCCTGGCAAGCATACATCACTGTGCTAAAGAGTATGTGCCAGAAAAACAGGCCTGTTTGCTGAATCTGGCTTCAGCGCTGACCTACTGTATGACAAATCACAATATTGCCACAAGTGCTAAACACCCTCTCAGCAGGGGTGCTGGTGGCAGTGATACAGAGGTATTTTTTGGCCAACTGGCAGACTTGCGGAGAGTTGACCTCACGTAGCTCGCACCGCAGGGGACCGGTCTCTCTGTCTGCTGGTGGAGTCTGCAAGGAGCTGTTTAGCTCAGCCTTAATTGCCCCTGTGACACATAGTCCTGAATTCGCTATCATTTTTTCCAAGAATTTTCTCTTTCTCTTCCTCTTATTTATGCATCTGATACAGCAGCTTTAGAAGAAGACCCAGAGGAGACAGCAGAAGTAACTCTGACCCTGTGCGCCGAATGCTGAAGCATTAATCAAAACATTGGTGTGACATGTATGAGTTCCTCTATCTCGGACGGTGTTTATTCATCATTATGTAGTCCAGTATTGTCATATTAATTTGTCATTTTCTCTGACGTTGTCTCCTGGGCTTTGTGCTGTGTGGCGTTATTGAACAAACGAAGCACAAACATTGGGTGTGACACACCGAGGCCGACAAGTATACTCTGCACAAAATCAAATTTGCACATTCCCAGACTGAATAAGGTTCCATGAAAAAAAAAACAAAAACCCAGCACCCATATATTCACAGTGATTTGAGGTCTGTTTGTTTTAATAGCATCCTCGCCAGCTGCATGCTACAGTGAGAGCAGACACTATGTGAAAGTTCCTAGAAAGAAGAAGCAAACAGAAAAAGTAAAAGTAAATCAAAAATAGCCTGTAGCTGCATCAAATCCCATGGCGCCCTCGGCCAATTGCAGGCGATGGTATATTGTGTTTTACTTGAGCTCAGTTTTGCTTTAGATTTATTAAAACTTTCTGTACGTTTGACCTCCTGTCAGTTCCTTGCTATCAGGCTCAATAAATCCTTATGTGATCTCTGAAACACAATCTGAATGTACAGCAGCTAATACGTTGCCGGTTAAAAAAAACCCAAACACAACCCAAACTTTGCCAGATCTGCTCTATAAATATCATAATACATGATGGATACATAACCTTGCCCAGTAAGTCAGTAAAGCCAGAGGACGATGTCTAAGTCTGAGACTTATCTACTTCATTTCCTGGAACTGGAAACTTAATTCTTCCTTTGAGCAACCCCCTGGCCTGTGTAATGCATTTATTAATTTTTGGACGGATGCAGTGTGAGACAGATGACTGGTTGATTAATGGAGGAACTGGTGTTATGCAGTTACAACACTGCCTCATTACCTGGCAACATTTTGTATTATAATACTTCCATGTAGCGCTGGCCAATATGTCAATATTATACCAATACTGTGATATGAGACTTAATATCGTCTTAGATTTAGGATATTGTTATATTGTGATGGGGCATAAGTGCCTGTTTTTAAAGGCTGCATTACTGTAAGCTGATGTAATTTTCTGAACTAACCAGAGTGTTCTAGCTGTTATTTACCCACTTAATTATTATATCCACGTTACTGACGATTAAAAAAAAAATATATATATCATTGTGTTAGTAGTTTGTCAGGGTTTGCCCCAGCAAAGTTGTTCGGCCCAGTGGCAAATATCTTTTGACGGGAGCCAGTGGCCAAGTGTCTTTTTTGATGGGGGCCCGGCGTGGGCTAGCAATAGAACGATGGCAGCATTAAGGTAAGACTCTATACTTTCTGTGGTAACATAATCATGTCCAGAACCGCGTAATTCAAAATGTAAAAAAGCCCTAACACAGATTTCATGGATCCCTACATTAAGTTGGTACTAGAACATTACTGCATCAGAAACAGCTGACTGCATATTCGTCTTATTAAATATGGTGAAAACATCTTAGTAATGGAAACAAAAATTTTCAGATATATTGTACTTTCTTGCAATACTTGCAAGCCAATATTGTCTAGTTATATATTTATCGTTTGTTCAACACACATTTTAAAAAAACCAACAACTATAGTAGAGTCTTGAAATGCTGTGCGTTCAACAACAGAAATTAAATTGCAACTTTTTTAAAATGCAAAAGTGTTTTTTAAATTGAGACATCATATGGGTCATATTTCCTTAGCAACCATCTGTTTCTCCAACTGAGCAAACCAGCTATAACTGTTGTTCAGTACAGTACATCCCCGGAAAGTAAAATTCCCACTTTGGCCTGGTGGGGCGTCAAACAGGCATGGTGGGCAGCCCAGCTTGCAATACACGAGAAAGCACCTATATCGATAAATATTGATATTGAGGTATTTGGTCAAAATATTGTGATATTAGATTTTATCCACATCACCAAATCCTACTTCTAGTTTTTAAAATGCCAACAGGTGGAACTCTCAGTACTGTTGCACCCCTATCTTACAAACAATCTGATCAGCCCTGCAAAATTTAAAGACTCTATGGTTGATAGAAAATAATTGATGGTTCACAGCCTCCTTCAGCGACATGAGAATAAAACTGTGTGTGTGTTGTTAAGCCCACCAGATTCATGGTCTTAAGATCAGACACTCACTCTCTGTCTGAAGCCACAGGCAAAAAAAAACAAAAAAAACAAACCCAGACGCAACTCTTAATTTACGCCTTAACTTTGACAAAGGGATCCTGTTTTCATCAGCTCGGGCTCTTTTTCAAACCTAGAAAAGACCATCCTTACTCTCACCTCACACCTTGATAATTAAAATTCCCCATATGTTGGGACCAGTCAGGTTTCTCTTTCTTGTTTACGGCTCGTCTGTAATCTCCGGACAGGCTTCTGTCAGGCTCCAGTAAGACAGACAACATCACACCAGTCTTAGTTTCACTACACTGCCTGCCTCCTTATGAGGTTAATTGCGTTAAAAATGTTCCTGTTTTGTTTTGAAGTCCTTACACGGTCCAGCCGACGGGTTTACTCTGCGCGCCTGTGGTGCCACAACTCGGCTAAATCCCTCTAGTCATTTAACTGGAGGTATTTGTTTGTGCCAAGATCATACAGGCAGTGATGCCTTTGCACTAGTGGAATCGACTCTCTTTGTATGTTCGGTCAGCTTAGTCCTTTCTTTTTAATAAAACACGCTAAAGGATTACCCTTTCTCCTGGGCTTCTAACTGTATTGCCTGTTTTCATTCACTTGTTTGGATGTTGCTCTTTTGTTAATCTTGTTTATTTCAGTCTATTCCAGTCAGTCTATTTGTGCACTGCTACAAGGCACAATTGTGTTGTTTAAAGGAGCTGTATGTAAGAACCTGGCCAATTCATACTCTTAACAAACTGCATATCACCAGAAATTTTGGGGGGGTCCAATGCACACTCCCTCCCCGTAGCTCTTTCTGTCTTTCAACAAGCAGCTAATTTAGCAAACCTGTTAAAACTGTTGGTAATGTTACACTATTGGCTTCTCTTATACTGCCACACAGTGAAGTTAACCATGGTTTTGCTTCTATTTTTAATCACTTCTTTCTTTCTTGCCAAAAGTTTTTTTTCTTACGGCTGGGGCAGCACTTCTTCTTCCTCCTTCCATCCTCTCATGTTGGACTGAAAGCAGACCTGTGACTCACTGTCGCTTTTTGAGGTACAACCTGTTGGACTGAAAGCAGACTAGTGACTCACTGTCGCTTTGTGAGGTACAACCTGTTGGACTAAAAGCAGACTAGTGACTCACTGTCACTTTTTGAGGTAGTGGTAGGACTGGAAGGCCCAGGGCTAGCATGCTAACATACTAACTTGCTAAGTAGATATCTCTCCAACACAACAGATGAGTTAGGATTTTAGCACTTTCACTTCCCTCGTCTCAAAGTCTTCAATAAGGTATGTGGTTAAGAGTTTTTCATGTTGAGTCCTAAGACATAAAATACGTCGTTAAATATCTCAAGTGGTTGTCGGGGACATTAAATGTCAGTACATAGTAGGAGTGACGTTGAGTCAGATGACCATGGTGTAGTTTGTTTATAGCCTGAACATAAGTTTTTTACTTCTGGTGATTGCATTTACAGTTCAAAAATCATAAAATCTTCTTCCTGAACAAAAAGTGTCAGTATGTGTGATAAACTTTTGTTTGCCACAGAGCTTATTTTCTGCACTAATCCAAAATCCCATTGGCTTTTTGTGGAGGGAACAAAAGTGATGCTAACAAAAAGACATCATCCCTGCAGGTCTCTATTTTTTAATGTTTGAAACAAAAATTCTTACTTATGACTCATTTAATGGATTTATTTAATTTGGCGCCTCATGGTTGTGATTTATCTGCCAGACAGAGCATTGTACATAATTTACTTCTAAATACATTTTCGCATTTTCTCTGAACCTCTGAATAGGTTTCTCCAGCAACTTAGAGTAGTATTTTTCATCCATAGTTGGGGGGACGGATTGAAAAAGAATAAAAGAAGAAGTCAAAATTGCAGCCGCAGAGACAGAGAGATATTCTGACTTGTAGTTTGTTTTTAAGGTTCAGGCTTTAAAAACATTCCCATAACGCAACTTGACAGTTTGTTAAATCAGACCGTCTCTCTCTCTTGTATACATGACCATGTGTTACAAACCATGCTCCCTCAGTGTAGTCCAAGCTAAGATAACCCCGATGACATCATTATGGTTATTTTCTCACACTTACCAAAGCCCCTCCAGAGACACAGACGACATTATGCAACCGTTTTCACAGGCTAATTAGTGCTCCCTGTGATGAGTGAACCGATCTTCTTGTGTAAAATCGGCGGAGTGTCCCTTTAAGGCGTTTAAAGCCTAGAACTTTAGCATACATGCATTTTTGTTAGCTAGCGTTTCGGGCTGGCTTTAAATGACTTGAAAGGACTTCAAAATGGAAGTTCTCAGAGTCTGTCTGCCTTGTTGCTTTTTACATGGGAGACAGTTGTGTAGCACCACCATCAAAGAGATTTTCAAATGTTTATATCTAGAGCTCTTTATAATGGCGAGCACAATAACCGCTACCACTTAAGCTGACTGAAGCAGTTGGACACATTAACAATTATCTATGCGTCTGGCTGCAGTCTTTGTATTTAGCGATTTTATCCACTGTGTGCCCGGCATTTCCTGGCAGGGAAGTAGTGTTGAATATGCCCCCTGCTGCAACGACTTTCCCAGTGGGAGCCAGGCATCATGATGTTAACTGCCAGACCTCCTGCTGCATTTCTGCCTACCCCAGAGTCTCCCTCCACGGGCTGAAGGAAAAGCACAAAAGTGATTAGCGAGCTGCTAGAGAAGGGGGGAGGGCTGTCTGAAAATGAATCTCAAAGAGGGAAAAAGAGCGAGACAGACGGACCGACAAACAGAGATAACAGAATTCATAAAGACTGATTCATGGAGACAGCAAGGGAGTGGGGGGTCAAATTTATGTGACTGTCAAAGAGCAGATAAGTGGTTCAGAGGGAAGATGTGGGGAAAGAGAAGTAAATAGGGGATTAGAAAAAAAACAGAGATAGGAAAAAGGACAAGACAGATAAAGGCGAGGAGATATGGAGACCC
>JAJHUR010003085.1:3082-15808 GCA_027495735.1 Lutjanus campechanus | reverse complement strand
GTTGTTTTCAACACATGCCTTAATGACCTGATGCTTCACATCAGGGGTCTTAAAACGTCTTTAGATGCACAGCAGTATGCGGTTTGTAGCATTTCTGTGAAGGCATGTCAAGTTGATCCTGACATGAGCAGTGCTACAGTCGTTGGTGATAGTGATGTTGTCAAAGTTGCAGCTCAGGTTGAGGGTAGCAATTCTGTCAGGGTAGCAAGTGATGCAAAGGATGAGGTTGTAGAGACTGTTTCCAGTAGAGTAGCAGTTGATAGTGTTGATTTAGGAAAACCTAGTGTAAGAGGATCATTTCATCAGGGGAATGATCTGTTTAAATATGCAGGGCTGCAGTGTATGGCAGTAGGTTTGGTGAGCGTAGCAAAGCATTCAGTTGATAGTGTTTTTACATGGCAGACGAAGGATCTGGACACAGTTGTACTTTTAGGCCATGAGCTGTACACGTCCTTGCGCGATAGTAACAAGATTAGTGGCTCGTCAGACCTGTTGTGTGTTCCTGATTTGCCTAAGCAGTCAGTGATCGATGGACAGAAGTTTGAGTTTAACTATGGTGATTGTGTATCGGGTGATGTTAATGTGGTTGATGGCGACCTCATTCAGGCAGGTGTACACACGTCACTACACAGTGGATTGAAAAACATGTTTGCCAAATACGACACGTTTTCTAACATTGTGTAGTAGCACATGTGTCATCATTTGTGAGAATGGACGGTATGCAGTTGTAGATTCACATGCGCGCAGTGCTCAGGGGATGGCAGATCCAAACGGCAAAAGTGTTGTTGTGTATTTTAGTTGTCTTCAAGAAGTCGATGATTACGTATGCAATTTGGCTGCCTCGCTGAGTGTAGGGCAAAGGCCTTTTGAGATTGGTGGTGTTTCTGTCCTTCATAGAGACACACGTACGGATGTTAGTCATTTGTCATCTGGACCAGTAGTCAGCAAGAGTGAGCAGGGTTGTAGTTCATCTCAACAGTCAGAGTGCGACAGGCAGACAGGTGTGAAGCGGAAGATTTCTTTGGGTACGTCTGTATCAAAGAAGAGCAAAAGCAGTGATGTTAATGCAGTTAATTTAGATGTTGAATTTGTCAGTGAGGTACAGCAGAAAGGTTTTAAGTTTAACCCTCTCAGCACTGAGGTTGCACAAGCTGTGTGCATGCAGTTAAATGTTAAGTCGCATAAAGTTGATTTAGTGTGTACAAATGTTGGTCTGTTAGGTGCTCCATGTAGGAATGAGAAAATAGTAGGTGATGGTAACTGTTTCTTTAGAGCAGTTAGCCAAGCTGTCTCTGGTACACAGGATAATCATAGAGTAATTAGACGTGCTGTAGTAAAGCAGTTGAAAAGCAATGCTTTGGTATATAAGGATAGGTTGAGGAGTGAGTATTCCTCAGTGACGGAATACCTTAGTAAGTCAAAAATGGGCTCTGGTGGCAGTTGGGCCACAGAATTGGAAATTTATGCAGCAGCAGATTGTTTAGGAGTTAATATATATACGTATTGTCAGGGTCGCTGGCTTGAATATAGGTGCCAGAATAGACTGTTGTCAGATCAGGGAGTTTATTTAGAAAATTGTAATGGTAATCATTATGAGACTGTTGTTTGTGTTCAGCAGCCTCAAATGCAGACTTGTTATGGTTACTGCAAAGTGTCTGGTACCAGTCATTATAATCTTAGGCAGCAAAGTAAAGTAAAAAGTTGTGTCATTGGTGGAGACAGTTCTGGTCCTGTTGCAACTTCAAGTTGTGTTGTTGAAGTAATTGATGTTGAAGATGATGTTATAGGACAAGGGCAGGGCACATTTGAATTTAATGCTTTGAGTAATGAAGTAGCAAAAATACTATGTGGTAAGTGTGATATAGACTTTGAAAAGGAAGATGTAGAAGGACCAACTGTGTCTGGGTCTTTAGGTGGTGTTTGCAAGAGTGATAAAGTTGTTAAGGATGGTAATAGTTTTTTTAGAGCAGTGACACAGGTAATCAGTGGTTCTCAGAAGAAGCATCGGAAGGTAAGAATAGCTGTTGTTAAGTATTTGAAGGACCACATGAAGTTTGTTGGAAAAGGATATGCTTCGATGTCAGATTACATTGAGAAGTCACAGATGGAAAGGGTTGGACATTGTGTAACAGAACTTGAAATTCAGGGTACAGCTGATGCTTTAGGAGTTGATGTATTTGTATACAGTGGTGACAGATGGCAGAGGTATAGTTGTAGCAGTAAAATGTACAATCAAGGAATATACTTGAAAGCTGCTGATAATCATTTTGAGCCAATAGTTTGTGTGCAGCATGTTGATGAGCAGGCTTGTTTTGATTTGTGTAAAGACAGGAGAGCATCTGAGATACGGTATACATTTAGGAGTAGAGGGAAGAAAATGTGTAAAAGTCAGGCACAGACTGATGGAAACAGTCCCACTTCAAAGAGTACATCTTCTTACTCAAAGTATATTAAAAGGAGAAAGAATCTCCAAATGCAAATGCATTATAAGCACAATGTTATTTACCAGCGGAAGATAAAAAAGGCATCAGGGGAAAAGTATATACAATATCAAGAGGCAATAAAACGTAATCTAAGGATGAGATATTGTAAAGATGAAAACTTTAAACAAAGACGGATTGGAAATACGCAGTTACGGTATCATGTAAACTTATTGTATAAAGGAAAGATCAAGAATGCTAGTAAAATAAAATATAAATATAATGCGTTGCATAAAGAGAAAGTAAAGCAAATTAGTAAAAGAAAATATAAATATGATGTGTTGCATAGACAGAAAGTAAAACAAATGAGTAAAAGCAAATATAAAAATCCTGAGCACAAGAAACGTGTTAGAGTAGCCAACCAATTAAAAAGGCATCAGATAAAACAAAAATCTGAAAAGTTTGATTTTGTTATGGCGCAGTTCTTGGCTAAAGTAGAAAATGGTCCAGATTTTGTGTGTTGTGTCTGCCAAAGATTATTGTTTAAGCATCAGGTTTTACATTGTAAAAGAAATGATTACAGTAAAAATAAGGCTGTGGCTTCAGTAGCAGATAGATGTATAACTGAAGATTATTTACATAAATGTAATGAGGGCTGTGTAATGCCGTGTAAGTGGTTGGATACTCCGAGAGGTCAGTTGTGGATCTGTTATACGTGTCATTATAAGATTAATAGAGGTGAGATGCCACCTGAATGTGCATTAAATGGTTTGGTTGTTAATCCTATTCCACCAGAACTGGCTTGTTTGAATAGCTTAGAGCAACATTTAATTGCGCTACATATTCCTTTTATGAAGATGTTGGCATTGCCTAAAGGTGGGCAGAATGGTGTGCATGGGCCGGTAACGTGTGTTCCGGCAAATATTGTGCAAACGAGCAATTTGCTGCCTCGTTCAAATATGGAGGGATCTTTGTTGCCTGTGAAGTTGAAGCGGAAGCTAACATATAAGGGACATTATGAGTATCAGTTTGTGGATAGCATGCATGTAAGGCAAGCATTGCAATTTGAAAAAGAACAATGTGCATTATCGAGATGTAGAATTTAATGAAGCATGGATTAATGAGTTTTGTAGGGAAGTTGATGATGATGTAGAAAAGGAGAGCAGTGTAGAAAATAATGAACCATGTACAGATGCTGGTGAAGATGAACTTTTACATGACAGACAGCAACACTGTATGTTTCAAGACACATGTCTGATGCCAGTTGATATTGGTCAGGAAGCACTGGATCAGTATTTTGATGATATCTTGAATGTGGCCCCAGCAGAAGGGAATAGCCCTGTGAAATTGCTTTCAGATCATGATAATGAGGCAAAGTGCTTTCCTGTGTTGTTCCCAAATGGATGTAATACATATCATCATAGTAGACCGTATCGGTTGACATTGTCACGTTATTTTAATAACAGGATTTTGAATGTCGATGGTAGATTTGCGCAAAATGTAGAATACATCTTTTTTGCTCAGTACATGTCTGAGGTAGAACAGGTTGTATCAAATGTATCTATAGCATTGCGTAAAGGAAAAGGTGGTTGTAGGTCTCAAAGAGTTAGTGGTGATATGTTGAATAGTGAAGAATCGTTGAAGAAGTTATTGGAGTTCGATGATGGATTTCGTTTTCTCAAACCTATTAGAGGTACTCCAGCATTTTGGCAGGGAGCGCAGCGTGACCTGTTAGCTTGTGTCCGTCAGCTTGGCATCCCTACTTGGTTTTGTTCATTTTCTTCGGCAGATATGCGTTGGACTAATCTTATTAATAGTGTTTTGAAACAGGAGGGTAGGGCACAGACAGTTGAAGACTTGGAGTGGGCAGATAGGTGTGACTTGTTGCGTCGTAATCCTGTTACTGCGGCAAGAATGTTCGATTATCGCTGGCATGTTTTTGTGAGGGAAGTCCTTATGTCTCCTTCACATCCAATTGGCAAAATAATAGACTACTTTTATCGAGTGGAGTTTCAGCAACGTGGCAGTCCTCATGTACATTGTCTTTTTTGGATTCAGGATGCCCCACAAATTGATAAAGATACTGATGATGAGGTAATTCAGTTTATTGACAAATATGTAACCTGTGAATTACCATCAGATGATGACACGTTATTGGACATTGTGTCATCAGTGCAACAACATTCGAAGCGACATTCCAAAACTTGTAAAAAGAAAAAGACTGTTTGTCGTTTCAATTTTCCAAAGCCAGCATCATCTCGAACATTTATATGTCGCAGTAACAGTGAGGACGATGGTGGAAAAGCATGTGATTGTGCAGTAGAGAACTCAGAAAAGTTGGCATCGTGCACATGTAAAAAGCAAGGGCAGGAAAAGGGTAGTAGGATGACAAAAGAGCAAGCAAGTAACATTTTGACTGCCATTAAGACTGCTCTTTCAGATGAAATGGTTAGCTACAGTAGTGTGGAACATTTGTTTAAAAGTTTAGGTATAACTCAAGCAGCTTTTGAGAAAGCATATGAACGTTTTGCGCGCAGTACACATGTTGTTTTGAAAAGGCAGGTCAGTGAAGTCTGGATAAATCAGTATAGCAAACCTCTGTTGAAATGCTGGAATGCCAATATGGATATCCAGTATGTAGTTGATGCTTATGCATGTGTAGTGTATATAATTTCCTATATATCCAAAGCAGAGAGGGAGATGGGATTGTTGTTAGGGAATGCACAACGAGAGGCTTCCAAAGAAGGAAATGTTAGTGCAAAAGAGGCAATGAAGAAGTTGGGAAGCGTGTATTTACACAACAGAGATGTTTGTGCCCAGGAGGCAGTTTATAGATTAACGAATATGCATTTAAAAGAGTGTTCTCGTAAAGTTGTGTTTGTGCCGACAGGTGATAATGTAGTTAAAATGAGTTTGCCTTTGAGTGTTTTGAAGCAAAAGGCGTCATCACATGAACTCACCACAGAGGACATGTGGATGACTAGTTTAGTTGATCGTTATAAGAATAGGCCTGATGATGGTGTTTTTAATGATATGTGTTTGGCAACATTTGTATCAGAATATCGTGTTTTGGGCAGAAATGAAAAGTCAGTTAATAGGATTAAGTTAAAAAGAGACTTGGGTTATATTGTGAAAAGAACACGAACCCAGCCTGCAGTTGTTCGGTATGTGCGTTTTTCTTTGACAAAGAATCCAGAGTTATTTCATCAAAGTCATTTGCAGTTGTTCTTTCCCTATCGTGTAGATGTACAGCTAAAACCTTCGAGGTTTGAATTGTTTGAACAGTTTTATTTGAATGGTCAGGTGAGATTAAGTGATGGCTCGGTACAATCAGTCAAGTCAATTGTCGAGAATAATAGGAAGAAGTTTGAAATTGATGCAGATGAGTTGGATAATATCCAAAATTCGATTGATAGTAATGGTATAATAGAAGATGCTTGGTGCGAGTTGTGTCCAGAGCAGGAGCGAGAATGTTTAGAATGTGCTGAAGAACTAAAAGGGAAAGAACAGATGGTGGAGGAACACGTAGATAGTATTCCAGATTTAGTGGCTACAAGTGAGCAAGTTGCACATTTAGAGAAGAACAATAACATTATGTGTAGAAGTGATGGTTTGTCATTAATTAGATCTCTCAATGATGTACAGATGTCTGTGTTTTATCAGATTAGACAGTGGTGTTTGGAGAAGGTAATGGGGAGAAATCCAGACCCGTTACATGTTTTCATTACAGGTGGTGCAGGGACAGGCAAGACCCATTTGATTAGAGCTATTCAGTATGAGGCAGTTAGGTTGTTGTCAACAGTTTGTCGTCATCCTGATGATATTTGTGTTTTGCTAACTGCTCCTACAGGGATTGCTGCATACAATTTACATGCAACAACGATTCATAATGCATTTAGCATTGGTAAAGATATTCGCTTACCTTACACATCTTTGGGTGAGGAAAAGCTGAACTCTTTACGTGCTAAATATCGTAGTCTCCAAATTGTAGTCATTGATGAAATATCTATGGTTGGCCACAATCTGCTGGCATATGTTCATGGTAGGTTAAGACAAATTAAACAGACTGGTGACTTTTCCCCATTTGGGAATGTAAGTGTAGTCGCTGTTGGAGATTTTTTCCAGTTGCCTCCAGTAAAAGGGAAACCCCTTTATGTAGATAATGTAGGTGTGGATTTGTGGTCTAGTCTGTTTAGGGTTGTGGAATTGAAGGATATAGTTCGGCAGAAAGATCATGTGTTTGCAGATTTGTTAAATAGGGTTCGAACTCGTGTAAAGGGGACCCCAATGCTTGAGAGTGACATAGAAGTATTGAAACGTTGTGAAACAGGTGAAGTTAGCTCAGCTTTACACATATTTCCAACAAATAGACAAGTAAATGAGCACAATGATGAGCAGTTGTTTGAGACATGTCCTGAATATATTCAGATAGAGGCTCAGGACTATATGAATAATAAGAAATCAGGGAAACTTGAGCTAATGAAAGGGCACCATGCCATGGTGACTAACACTTGTTTGTCTGAACAGCTGTTGTTGGGGAAGGATGCGCGTGTAATGTTGTGTAAAAACGTGGATGTAAATGATGGTCTTGTTAATGGTGTTTGTGGTACTGTGACACACATTGTTAGTTCAGAGGGTAGTAAATTTCCTTTGAAGGTGTATGTTAAATTTGATGACGATAATGTTGGTGCACAGAGGAGGAAACGATCAGCGAGTGTTTCAGTAGATTTTGAGGGCTCTACAAGTATTGAACCAGAGGAAGAGAAGGTCACAAAGAAAGGAGGATTGCGACGGCAATTTCCCCTTAAGCTAGCTTGGGCTTTAACGGTTCATAAAGTTCAGGGGCTTACGGTTGATGAAGCTGTGGTGTCTTTAAAGAGAATTTTTGCACCTGGTCAGGCATATGTGGCGTTAAGTCGTGTTAGAAGTTTGGCAGGTTTGATTATACAGGATTTTGATGAAAAGGTATTGTATTGTAAAGACAGTATTAAGGATGCAATTGAAAACATGCCTCCCTTCTTGGTCAAAAATATTATAAGGCCCAGTATCAGCACACATACTTTTAATGTATTTTTAATGAATGTGCAAAATTTAAGTCGGCATGTAACAGATTTGGTGGCTTGTACACAGCATTTGCAGCTTAACTGTATTGCTGTTACAGAGACGTGGCTACCTGAAGTGCCCTCATTGGAAAATGTCAACATTAATGGTTATAGTTTTCATAGTCAGCCACGAAGTTTATCATACAGTAGTAATAACCTGAAATTGATTGAAATTCAAGGCCAACAACATGGTGGGGTTGGCATGTATAGTGTAGACAATTTGGTATTTAACATTCTCCAGCCACCAAATGTAAATATTGAATGTTTAGTTTTTAACTACGTCAGCTATAACATATTAATAGCAGTAATTTATCGACCACCATCTTATCCCATGTCTTTGTTTAAAGAAAATTTCGGCAAATTACTCGATTGGCTAAATCCACAAAGTAATACAATAGCTATCATGGGAGATTTCAATGATAATTTATTAAAATCTTCAACAATTTGCAAATTTGCAACAGAGAAGGGGTTTGTTCAGTATATCAAACAACCCACAACAGAGAAGGGCACATTAATTGATCATGTATATGTGAAAACAACAGATTATGATGTAGATGCAATGGTGTTCCCGATGTATTTCAGTGACCATGAAGGGATTGTATGTTCTTTTGCATCCAGGACTTGTAATGATGAGGGAGAATGTACAGCAAAATAGATTGCACAATAGTCTATATTGCCAAATCACTGAACGGATCAAGTTGAGGTTTTTGTGGTGCTAGTTGGTATTTTATTGATCATGTCAGTAGATTAAAGTATGAAATGCAGTTTATAGTTTATTAAATTATATGTTTGTCAATGGATTGTGGTGCGAGTTGGAGTTTTATTGATCATGTCAGTAGATTAGTTTATTTATTAATTAAATTATTTATTTGACAATGGATTTAGTGTGTCCAGATCGCCCTAGTGTGTATATTTATGTATAATGCATAGAGTCAAGGAATGGTAATAGTGTTTTCACTATAGTGTACTTCACTCATTGGACAAGGGCAGATTGTATGCAAGGTTGTCAGTTGTGTTCAGTGTAGAATGAATGGTACACTTTTCATCAGTCCCATTATATGCACGTAGTGATGTTTCCTGTGATACTTGTATTGTTCTGTCTATTCTGTTGATGTGTGTTCAATACAAAAAAATGTTAGTGTGTTTGCTGTATGTTGTCTGTTCTTTTGATATATGTTCAATACCAAAAAAAAACAAAAAAACAAAAAAAAAATGTTATAGTGTATGTTTGCTCTATGTTGTCTGTTCTTTTGATATGTGTTCAATACCAAAAAACAAAAAAACAACAAAAAAATGTTATAGTGTATGTTTGCTCTATGTTGTCTGTTCTGTTGATATGTGTTCAATATCAAAAAACAAAAAAGGTTTCGTTTCCTGTGTTACAACAGCATGTTTAACTGAAAGATCTATTTGGAAACATTTAGGTTACAAATACTACTAATACTAATACTACTAAAACTGCACTAATCATATAATTATCCACATTTGTTGGAGGAAAAAAAGTACAATTATTGCAGAATATGAAATGCTGCTACTCACATGCTGTTGCTTATGCAGGTTTTGCTTTCCCTTCTATGTAGCGTCAAAAAGCAAAAGGCACTGGTAATGGTACTCCTGGTTTTACTGGGATGGGGTTCGATTCCCTGCGGTGCCCTGCTGACTATTTTGACATGAACATGAAGGCTCATATAATATTTACCAAATTGACAGTAGCAGTCACTCTTCATGGTAGTGGTTTTAATGTTGAAGTTAATAAGTGTTTCTATAAATTAGTACGTCATCAGTTATGTTAACTTTGAGGTCTTGTTATAGTTCAGGTTTGAAAATCAATATTATAAATTCAATGTCAGTATCCACTGTCCATTAGGTTGCACTAGAAAATGCAAATAAATACTTTATTAGGTAGGTAGGTTTATACTGAATGTAAACTAATAATTTCTCTTGTGGTGTATGTCGTGTATTCCTGTATATTGATATTCCCGTATATTACTCTTGCATATTTTTAAATCTTAGTATCCATCAATCCATCCATCCATCCATCCATCCATCCATCCATCCATCCATCACCATGTAGATTCAAATGTTTGCCACAAAAACAGCTATTTTCAGTTGCCAGTAGGTGGCACTATGACTCATAATTGACATATAGATGTCCTCAGGTGGGTACTCTCATCAATGAAGTGTTGTGCAGATTAGAGTATTTACACCAAAGATAGAGTACTTTGCAGTTTCATGGAGAGATATCAAAATTCAACAGCACACCACAACCAGTGGCGGAAAGAGTGCTGAAAATCTGTACTCAAGTACAAGTACTCTTACATTGCTAAAATATTACTCAATTACAAGTAAAAGAACTGGTGTTAGAAAAATACTTAAGTAAAAGTACAAAGTATTTGATAAGAATGATGATAAGAATCAGAAATACTTTAATGATCCCTGGGGGGAAATTGTTGGTGTTACAGTTGCACCCATTTAAGAAAGACTAGAATATACGTAAAAGTATATATATAAAATATAGAAATAGAAATATAGAAATTAAGATAGGTAATATTATGTAGAGATAAACATTAAAAAATAATAGCAATGTGTACAAATATATACAGCAGTGGTACATATATATTTGCTGTACATATAACTAAAGAGTACCTTGTAGCACTGTTAAGATGAGTCCAAATCAGTCTATTTACTTGAAGTGACAGACACCAAGGGAAGAGTTGTAGAGCTTGATGGCCACAGGTAGGAATGACTTCCTGTGGTGCTCTGATGTACATTTTGGAGGACTCAGTCTGTTACTGAATGTGCTCCTGTGTTTAACCAGCATTTCATGGGGTGGGTGGGAGACATTGTCCAAAATGACATGCAGCTTAGACAGCATCCTCTTCTCTGACACTGCCATCAGACACCCCTACAACATCACTGGCCTTGGGGATCAGTTTATTAAGTCTGTTGGCGTCCACCCCCTTCAGCCTGCTGCCCCAGCATACAACTGCATAGAGGATAGCACTGGCCACCACAGACTCATAGAAAATCCTGAGCATAGACTGGCAGATGTTGAAGGACCTCAATCGCCTCAGGAAATAGAGACGACTCTGGCCCTTCCTGTAGAGGGCATTAGTGTTCTTGCATTAGTACAGTTTATTATCAATATGTACCCACAGGTACTTGTAGTCATCTACATCTATCCCTCATGCTTCGTCACAACAACATTAGTGAACGCAACTGTTCCTATAAGGCTATCGGAGCTCAGGGATTGATTCTGTTATTTTTCTAACTTTGATGATCTAACATGTGACAACATATGAGCTCAGAGTTTAAGGACTGTGACTGTTGGTAGTTGTGATTTGATTTTGTTTAAATATGCCAAATTGTGAATTAATGGGTTATTGTTGTTCAGACAATTGAGCTAAGCTAGCTAGCAACTGCTAATGTCAGCGGCCACTTGTTGCCATAACAACAGTAAACATTGACGTAAGGACTAATGAGCTGTAAATAGAGAGCAGAATCAAGCTATATTATAAATACAGATGAGATACGTTGTATTTTAGCACAGAATACATGATTTTAGTAAACCTATAGAAAATAATTTGTTTAATTCGCATAATTTACCATTGAATATTTGGTCCTGTGTTTGGTCCGGTGAGCTTCACACTGCATACGAACCGAACCAGGGTTCACTTGCAAGCGAACCGAGACCCACTTTTTCAGAAGGACCAGAGTTCGCTTGTTTGGTCCGCACCAGAGTTCGGATGAGCTTTCACACCTGCCCAAATGAAGCAGACTATCCAAGGAAATGAACTGTGGTCCGTTTAAAGCGGACCAAACAGCTCTGGTGTGAAAGCGACCTATGTAGATTACATGGTATAATAATGATTACTTAAGTACAAGTAAAAGTACAGACCTGAAAATCTACTCATAAAAGTACAAGTACCCCAAAAAACTACTTAATTACAGTAACTTCAGTATTTGTAATTAATTCTGTGGGAAAAGTTCATTAAAATACAATGCATTGGAAATGTAAAAATCATCCACAAAAATAATAATGGCCAACTTACTTTTGGGTTTAGCCTATGGTTCTAAGAGACTTCTTTGTGCATGTGGACATAATGGATGCATGTATTGATTTTTGTACATGTGGTTGAAATGTAGCGTGCCGACTGTTATTTAAAGGGCATAGTCACAGTTTGCCCATGACGAAATGTTCAGGCCTGGACTATTATTGAACATGTAAAGTGTCATGCAGATGCGACCATGTACACTGAAGTGAATGCAATTTCCCATGTTTTCGTTAAACATTGGAACACACTGTGCCACCATGGATGCACAATTTGAAGAAATGGAAAAAGCTTCTCAATACACATTACCAACGCCCTTTTTGAACAGATTTGAGTTGAACATGGTGAATCTGCTAGTAGGGCCATGTCAAAGTCTAAAACATATTGTTTCCTGTTGTAAGTAGGTGGCGCTATGACTATGTCTGCTGGTTGTTAGAAAGATGTGTTCAGAAATGGACTATCATTAATATTAAATGTGAATTTTGAAAGTTGAAAAAACAATTCAAAATGGCTGACTTCCTGTTGGGTTTAGGGTGTGACCATATCGCCAGAGGCTGACTGGTAGCTGAAGTGCTGAATTTTCACCCCCTTTGGACACTGTAGGAATCAATGCGGTGTCACTTCCTGTCCCCACTAGGTGGCGCTATGACTGTGACTCGTGAGTTTCATGTAGATGTGTTCAGATCGGGACTTTTATCATATATGTGAAATTTGGAGCAGATTTGACCATTTAATCCCGTGTTATAGCAATTTCGTGTTTCATGGCGAGACATCAAAAGTTGACGACACGCCACACCCACACTGTTCAACGCTGACCAATTCTGTTAATAACTTTTGATCACAAACTAGTCTATATGATACACACCAATTTTGAAGTCAATCGGATCAGTTGTGGAGGAGGAGTTTCTTTAGCCACGCCCACTTATGAAATTAATATCATATGCTCAGGGCGGGACCAGTGACAAACATATTAAGATTCAGGAAGATTCGACTAAGTAAACTCAAGTTATTTCCACTTCCTGTGTTTTGGCGAAACATCAACCTTTACCACACCATCAGGGCGGCAGCATTTGATGAGACATCATGGTCTTCACGATATAGCATGACCAACATCAAATTTGAGTTGAATATGGTCAATATGGTCAGAGCAGC
>JAJHUR010003055.1:1920-13620 GCA_027495735.1 Lutjanus campechanus | reverse complement strand
CGGTCTGGTCTAACACACTCTGGACAGTCTGGTCTAACACACACAGGACGGTCTGGTCTAACACACAGGACAGTCTGGTCTAACACACTCTGGACAGTCTGGTCTAACACACTCTGGACAGTCTGGTCTAACACACACAGGACAGTCTGGTCTAACACACAGGACAGTCTGGTCTAACACACACAGGACAGTCTGGTCTAACACACTCAGGACGGTCTGGTCTAACACACAGGACAGTCTGGTCTAACACACACAGGACGGTCTGGTCTAACACACTCTGGACAGTCTGGTCTAACACACAGGACAGTCTGGTCTAACACACTCAGGACAGTCTGGTCTAACACACACAGGACGGTCTGGTCTAACACACACAGGACGGTCTGGTCTAACACACACAGGACAGTCTGGTCTAACACACACAGGACGGTCTGGTCTAACACACACAGGACAGTCTGGTCTAACACACTCAGGACAGTCTGGTCTAACACACACGGGACAGTCTCGTCTGACACATGATGACACTGAAGGAAAAATCTCAAATTCCAGCTTTAAAGCACCGCCCAACATTTTCCAGATTATCTCCTTATCTGCTCTGCTTCACTGTTCCTGGGTGGAAACCACCATCATGATGTTTATTCTGCAGCAGCCAGGGAAGTTTTTTATAAACACAAAGCCGCTCTGATAACAGACAGGAAATGATCCGTTCACAGTGACCTGACAAAAAGGCTCCGCTCGGGTCAGAGAGGCAGCAGGACGAAAACAAACACACAAAACTTCACACAGAGACTCGAAAAATCATCTGAATACAAAACTGTTCAACATGTAAACATCTCAACACAATGCTGCTTCTGTCTGACGTCCAAAAACAACAAAACACAAACGACAAACAACACAAACAATCACCAGGAAAGTTCCCATTTAAACAAGTGAAAGTAAAGAGACTGAACATAATATTATCATTTCATTAAGTTTCCAGTTTTGGTTCATCAAACTAAAACTAACACAGGTTTCACTTTGGAATAAAGAAGCACGATATTATTATTAAAAAATAAATAAATAAAACCATTGTGATCATTTTGAGATGATTTAGTGGGAACGATCACAAAAATCAAAAACAAATATTAAAATCATGATGAAGCGACATTTGTTTTTTTTCTCAAAGAATTAAGATCTGTGGTCAGATTGTAACATTTTTCTTTTATCAGAAGATTTCACCATCTGCTGTTTGAGCAGTAAACAGTCTGATTCTGGAAGCTCCACCCACCGAATTTTGTATTTTGGGTAAGATAAAGTTTTTTTTACTGAAGGTGTGTGTGTGTGTGTGTGTGTGTGTGTGTGTATGTGTGTGTGTGTGTTTCCTTTTCACCTTCATGTGTTCAACACTGGAAATATGAGTTTGTTTCAGCATCACAAACAAAATACTGTGAAAGTGAATCAGTTGATATTAAAACAAGCCTGGATTTAATCTCTCGTTAAATAAATGAAGATTATTGAATAAATTAAAGATTAAACTCACCTATTTCTGCCAGCTGCTCCAGATCTGATGTCGAGGTCATTTTTAATGGACGTCAAGTCTGTTCATGAAGAGAAAAAAATATAAATCAATAATCAAATCAAACTGAAAAATCAAATCAAAATTCTCTGATTTCAGTTTCTTAAATATAAATATTTTCTGGTTTCTTTAATCCTGTAAGACTGTGAACTGAAGATCTTTGGGTTTGGGGACAAAACATGTCTGAGGACTTTTTTTGATCATTTTCTGACATTTCATGAATCAAACAACTAATCGATCAGTCACATAAACAATCGACAATAAAATGATTCGTTAGTTGCTGCCTTAAAGTTATTAAAATGAGCTCAATCTTTACCAGCTGCAACATTAAAGTGATGAATTAATTTTAACTATAATTTAATATAATAATATTCATTAATCTGAAATGGGTCTAAGAGTATTTTTAGTTTCGGTATTTAAAACATGTTTTGATGCTCATACTTTTATATATTTTTTAATACTTTTGACTGCAGAACTTATAAAAGTATTTCTAAACTGGTTTGACCACATTTATTGATGAAACGTAAATATGAGAACTTCTTCCTCCTCTGCTTCAGTTCAACATATTTAAGCTAATTAACGAATTTAAAAACAATACAAGAGAATGAAAAGATAAAAACTACTAAAGTTAACTAACCTTTAATAAAAACAGAGTTAATTAAACGTTACACGGTTTAACATCAGCGAGCTAACAGCTAACACACACACACACACTGAAGTGAAACCTGTGGTTAGCTAACAGGTAAAAAGCTAAAATTAGCATCTTATTAGCTACACCTGAGCTGATTGATGGAGCCGTAAAAGCTCCGTTTATCAGCCACACACGAGTCACACACACGATTAAACATCATCGTTTTATCTTCAAACACATCATATCACGTTTAAACACGTCTGTGAGGAGTTATAACGCGTTATGAAGCGCTCAAACACTCACCTGTAGCAGCAGAGAAGCTAACATTAATAAATCCAGCAGGTAGAAAGTTGATCCAAACTTCCTCCACAGACCGCCGGCGGACACGCTCTCACTGCGCATGCGCACTTCACACTCATGTACAGAGGCTCCGAGTGACAAAACTACATGTTTATTTGTTTTTCACTAAAATGCAGAGAAACAGCAGAAGAAATACTCAGATCTTTTTCTGAAGTAAAAGTACAAATACTACAGTGTAGAAATACTCTGTTACAAGTAAAAGAAGTAAGTATTGTACTTATTTCACTCCACTATATTTATTTTGACGGCTTTAATTACAACCTACTCTGCAGAGTGAGTTTGTAAAATATAATTGGCTAGTAGATTATTATGTATTTTGTATGAATCAAGCAGAGATATTATAGTTTTGTATTTTCATTAGTTTTTATTTCATTTTAAATTTTAAATTCAGTTTAGTTTCACTTTGTTTCCAGCGTGGGTTTGTTTGTTTCACTTTAGTTTTTAGTTTTTAAAAATGTTAAGTTTTAGTTTAGTTTCATAATTAGTTTTAGGTTGTTGTTTTTAAAAAAAATATAATATAAAGAGCAGGACAGGTGTCGGGATGAAGTGACTGATGGGGCTGTTAAAAATGCCAGGAGGCGATTTTCTTTTTCATAAAATAAAATTCATTGATTTAATCAGACAGTAGTCGAGTGGTTCTCAAACGTTTTCTTAGAAGCAGATAAAATGACTGTGGAAGCAACTAACAACAATATATTCACATGTATCCATCAGAGTATATCAACAAAACAAAAAAACAACGTAACAGGACAAAAGAGACGCAGAAAAGCAAAAAAGACATAACAAAACTTAACAAGATAGAAACAACTTATGACATAAAAGACATTTAAAAAAAGATGTAACATGACGACAAGATGAAAATGACATTTCAGAGTCTGAACATTTTCACTTTTACTGCAGTAAACAAGTTGAATCAGTACTTTTACTTTTACTTGAGTATCTGCAGACTGAGAGGACTTTTACCACCTCTGAATACATGATGATGATGATGATGATGATGATGCAGACGACATGTTGTGTCTCAGATGTGAATCATCTCCTGACCTCTTCTTCTTCAGTTTCCTGGAGGTTTTTGTGGTTTTTCAGTTGAGCTCGTCTCCTCCGTGCAGCTCGTTGTTATTCCGCCTGCGTCTGGTCTCACCTGCAGTGACTCAGGTGAAGCAGCGGCTGACAGAGACTGAGTGGCAGCGGCTGACAGAGACTGAGTGGCAGCTGCTCTGTGAGGCGTCACTTCACCTGAAAACCCTCAATAAGACTCCAGCAGGGTGGTGAGAATCTTTTATTAAAACCAAGGTTCCTCTGACCCTGTTTGTTTTCACATCACAACAGAAACATGAAGGGATGTTGAAGGATAAACATTTGTATTATTTATTATTATTTCATTTTATATCCAACGTTCAAGTGAAAAATATGGCTGGTTTCAGCTTTCTGGGGCTAAAAAAACCCCTGATGTTCAGACACTCAGACTTTTCTGAGGATTATTGTGTTTACTGTGCTGAAAATATTCTTTATTCAATCAACATATTATTCTGTCTACTTTTATTGTGATGGCCCACTGAGATGCAGACATGCTTTTCAAAATAACATACAATGCTTTCCAAAATAAAATACTAAGCTTTTAAAACTAAAATACAATGAATTTCAAAATAAAATACGTTTTTTTAAAGGAGTGTAGTAGAGTTTATTGGGTGACAGCCGTGCACAGCAGAGGTTGAGCTGATTTGAAAGATATAAAACATTTGATTATACCTTTAAAAAAATCGCTATAAAATAACAGAAAAACCAAACACTAACGTAGAGAAACAGCAGTTTGTTGCTGATGGTCATTTCATTTTCTGTGTTTTTGTGCTGCACACAGTATCTTACAGTTTATATGTTTTCTAATTTATATGTTAATGTTGTGTATTATCTCCACTTCCTTTGCTCTTTTAAAAATCCCATTATTCTTTGACATGTGGACTGTTGATGACTAACTGCTGCAGCCGTCTGAGTTTCCACAAAAAACATAAAACAAATTTAACTGGACTGTCCATCAGCCCACCAGGGTTTATATTTACTCTGCAGTCAGCAGGGAACAGGAAGAAAAAAAATAAAAAACAGGAGGAGATTTAAGTTACAGAAAGAAAATCAAAAGTCACAATTTCACTTTCTTTTTTTCTTTTAAGTTGTGTCTCAGAGCAGCTTTGGCTCAAGGCAGAAAATAAAGTTAATCGGATTTATCTTCAGATGAAAACTCAAAATATAAAGATCAGGAAAAAAAACCTTCAGTGTTTCCTGTCAGCAGAGATCAGCTGGCTGCTGTAAAGTTGTGAAATCCTGACATCTGCTGGACAGACATGAAGCACTGCAGCAGCTGACTGAACACACACTGTTTATAAATAAATAATGTTTCTGCCCTTAAATCTGCATCACGTGAGGCAGAAATTTACCTGATAAATCTGCTCTTAAACATCGTTAAGAGAACAACTGATAGTTTTCACCACTGCTTTTAGGTTCTGTGTGTTTGGATATAAATTTGACTTTTGAATGACTCTAAATTAAAGCAAATCAAGTGAAGAAGAAGAAGAAGAAGAAGAAGAAGAAGATGTATGGAAGAGCATTAGAACTCTGGTCTCCACTATATATTTACTTTCCAAGAGGAGATCAATAATGGACTCAAATATTTTCTGGACTTTTTAAATTATGGACTTTGAAGTTATTATTGCCATTGATTTAGTCACAGTTTGTCTTTTTGTTGTTGTTTTGTTGTTGTTGACGTGAGGAAACTGTGTTCTCTACATGTTGGGGCTGGTTTGTGGTATATTTGTTGGAAATAAAAAGTGCTTTGTCATCTTTTAATGTACTGTTTTGTGCTTCAGTTGTGTTTTTATTTGTACTATTTGAGCTGAGGTAAATGTTATATGTTGCTTTTAAGTTTTAATTTCTCTCTTTGATGGACAAAATCATATTCCAACCTTTGTACCTCACATCTCTGTCAGAATCTGTCAGAAAGTCGAAGGGTTCTTCAGAGGACAAAGTTGGATTTTAATTTTTAATTCTGCGCCCTGTCAACCTCAAATCTGAAGAGTCTCCTGCTTCTCGCTCTCTGATGGCTCCTGCTGAGGCGCTGGAGTTTGAAAGGAGTCCTGGAGGGAGGGATTTACTCACAAACAAATTTATATGCAAAGCTGGCACAAACTCTGTGGGGAGAAATTTGGGAGAAGGAGTCTTTGTCTTTTGTCCCGGAGCCGGCGGCGTTACAGAGACGACCGAACAAAGAGGGAGTTACATGAGACAGAGGGGACCAGAATAAAGACATCAATAACACTGAAATCAGAGCAAAGTCAAACAATACAATGTCAGAGGGCTTTTCATTGTTAAAAAAAGGAGGTAATTAAGAGGCAATTAAGTGCTCTTCAAAGCTGACTGGGATGTAACTGGGTTTCTCAAAATCTGGCAGGCTGCTGCAGCTTCCTCAGGTCTTTTATCTTAAAACCATCTATTGTTTAATTATCTGAAGATATCAAACTGTTATCTTGTCTTCACAACTCGTCTTGAGATAACGAGCAGTGTGTATATGTAGTTTTTTCTTTCTAATATTATCTTCAGATATCAAACATTGTTTTGGGAGTGCCTCAGGGTACGACACTGGGCCCCCTGTTGTTTCACATTAATGTGTCGGCAGCATCACTCGGTCAGAAGCAACATAACCACTGAGGTAGATTTGCAAGCTACTTATATGGCATTTTGCTGACATAGCAACAGATGTTTTGTTTTGATGCTTTTATCAGATATTTTGCTAACATTAGCTAATTTAAAACATGACATCATGAGTCTCTTACAGGCCCTCCAGCAACATCTTTTAACCATCTTTAAAGGTGTAGTAGGTAGAAAGCCACAAATGCCAGAGCAAAAGCCCTGTGTGTGTGTTTGTGAGTCAGCCTCGTCCAGTACTCACCAGAGAAGTTGATTCTTTCCTCTACATCCCTCCTCTCTTTACTCTACTGATGTGACTTTCAAATATATTTCTCCTCTGGTCAGCAGTCAACATATAAAAAGAGACTAATTATTTTACTGTAAACAGTTAAATCCACGTTCTAATCCCAAAAGTCTAAAAAAAACAAACACTGAACTCTCTGCGATTTCTTCATGGGTCACAGAGGGGTTGAGACAAGAGTGAAAATAAATTCACTTTTTAATCCCAAAAGTTTGAAACATACACTCTGAGCTCCTCTCCTGCCGATAAAGGAGTCACATCAGAGTGACTCCGGTGTTTCTTCCTCCAGAAGCTCCACTCCTCCACCGAACCTCTCCTGCAGAGCTCCCCGGCTCTGAGCAGCTGTCTGTCGGCTCTGTGTCTCAGCTCTGCTTGGTCCTCTTGGCCCTTGATTCTGGGTCTCATCGAAGGAATGCACATCTGCAGCTGCACTGGTAGGACAGCCAATAGGAACTGAGATAACCTGTGATTGGTTTAAGTCTACCGTCACGGACCAGATTCTCTAAAGACTGAAATCAGAGCCAAGAGGAGGTGCAGAGGTCTAGTTCCATCTCAGATCACTTGATTTACAAAAGGACGTTGCCTACTGTTAAAATTTGATTTCTAATCACCATGGATGAGCTGAGCTCAGAGCATATCTAATTTCAGGAAACAGGAAAGGAGAAAGTTGACCAAGATTCAATTAGGTACCAAACTTGCTCTATTGGAGCACAAAGCAAAAAAGGATTGGATTTAGAAAAGGTCAAATGCAGATTCACCTCTACTTCATGTTTACCATGGTCACTATCTTAGTTCAGCATGCTAGCTTTTGCTAATTAGCACTGAACACAAAGTAGAACTGTTGAGATATTTCAGGCCTAATCCTATTATTAGAGGAAAAAGTCAGGGGATCACCAAAGTCATTAAGATTAAACCTCTGAGGACCATGAATGTGTGCACCAAGTTTCATGATAATCCATCCAATAAGTGATGATATATTTTAGTCTGGACCAAAGTGGAAGGCTGACGGCAACATTAAGCCTTTAAAAAGCACCATTTTCTGTAGTTTGTTTATCAGTGTTGTTAAATCTTGATTTTAACTCTCTGACTGTGGACTGATCTGTGGGAGCCTCCAGATTACCAGCAAATATAATACAGAGAGTTTATCAGCCCACGACAGCAGCTACGGTTCAGTCCTGTGGACCTCTGAGTGTATTCATGAAGATAAACACTGCACACAAATGCTCTCAGTCTGTGAATGAAAACACAGCTTCAAATCTGCTGTTATCTGCACACACACACACACACACACACACACACACACACACACACACACACACAGATACACACCAGCAGAATATGTCTGTGAGCAGAGGAGGAAAAATACTAAAAAAAAGAGGGTTGGATATGGTATTCTGTGATTATGCAAATGAAGAGAGTACATAGGGACTATGTGACCCAAATATGGAAGAATAATGATGAGCTTAATCACAGGCAGCAGAGACTTGACATCTCCACACGCTGTATGACTGCAAATATAACTGCTAGATAGATTATAAATACACCCCGAATCTAAATATAGTCAGGGGGAAACGAAGATTTACAAAATAAACTGACTGTCAGAGGAGCCTCAGGATATACCAAACATTTAAAAATACAAATATTAGACCTTGAATTTATTTACTGGTTCATTTTAAGGTCTGTACTTGTTTGTGTTAAATAAATGTCAGAGTTTGCATAAAAGACGGAGAATGTTGATTCAATCAATTCTCAAAGTAAAAGAGAAAATAGCACATCTAAAAACAGATATTGATGTGGCAGTTTGGTTCTATACGGTCAGAAAATGCTTCTTGTTTACCTCTCGTGGTTTCCAGCTCTCTGCAGACTGAGAGCAACAGATCAATCAAAGATTTCTGCAGCTGCTCCACAACGATGAAGGTAAATGTGATTTTCTCAAAATAGCTCAAAGAAAAGAAGGCAGCAATCTCAGAGATGTGCACCTCAAAATATCAGCAAACAAAACCAAAACTATCTAAATAAATGCTGCTGGAGGTTATTAAGACTAATCACACTTTTTCTTTGAAGTTTCATCTTATTTTATATTAAAGGACGTCAGACTCAGTTGTTTTTTTTACAGTGAAGCAACAGCGCCCTCTAACAGACATAATGAAATAACACAACAATGATTTGTAACATTTTTAGAAGGTGAAATCAAATTATGTTGCATGAGTGTCCAGCCATGCCAGCTGCTCTGACAAGCTGTAGGCTACTTAGGCACAGTGGTGCTTTGAGGTACGGTAAATGCTAACATCAGCGTGCTAACCTGTGCACAGTGACAATGTTATCATCCAGATGTTTAGCAGGTAAAAGTTTTTGCCAGTTACTCCAGCATGGTCGTCCTGGTCTGCCATCAACTGAGCAGTTACACCAGCAGTACCACATGGTTACTCAACCGTGAACCAGCTACACAAACTGGTCTGCCAGCTGGCCCACCAGTTAAACCAGTTAAACCAGCTGAAGTGTGAATCTGGTTCTAGCAGGATTTTCCAGTAGGGATCGCTGCACACTGGGACGTGGGGATGTGCTGAACAATGATGACGATGCTAAACGAGACTTCAGAGTATCATCAACGTTATTAAAATTCATCCTGAGGGGAACATGAAGGTTCTGAAACATGTTTCATTACGATCCGTCCAATCGGTGCTGAGATGTTGATGGACAGCCTTTGTGAAAATAATATTTTTTCTCTCTGGGGAACCCTGGTAGCTCACCTGGAGCATGCAGCTCATGTACTGAGTCCTCAGCAGCGTCCCTGTTATGATCTCATCCCCTCGCTCTATTTCCACCTCTCCCATCTGTCTTCAGCTGTTTTATCAAAGTAAAAAAGGCACAAAATGCCCTTAAAATAATAAAAAACCCAAAGTGTTGGGCAGTTTAAACGTCATGCTGATGATTTATTCATTATTCTTACAACCTTATCAGTGGTGGAACAAACTGTGCCTTACTTTTTGATATTTCTTGTGTATTTGTGGATATTTTGTCCTGAAGGTGGCGCTGTAGGAAAGATCAGAGGTCAATCCCGATATTTAGGAACAATCCTCCAGGGATCAACAATCTCTCGATAACCTTGAGTCTAACGTCAGCTACACAGATGTTAAACAGCTGGGTGCAGTTTGGTGTTCTGTCATCCAAACACATTGTTTTACAGATGTTGCCTCACTGAAAGACAACAAACAGTTTTTGACATATTTGGTCTAATTCCCACGTTTCCTCCTCATCTTTTGTGTTTGTGGACGAGGGAGCTGTTGAGGAGGACAGACTGAGTGAGTGAGAGGAGGAAGGAGAACTGGGAATCCTGTTCATTACGACGTGTTTCCACCAGACTCTATAAATAGAGCCGGAGTGGAGGGATGAGGGGAAGCTGGTGGGGGGGTTGGGAGGGAAAATAAAACTGGATCTGACTGAGAGAAACGCTGCAGGCGACGTTCAGACTGAAGGATGGAGATGTTCGCTCTGTCTCACTTCACCCAACATCATCCACTGTGATCTCACTGGAGACACGAAGAGGGACGGAGAGAGAGACAACCGTCCAACGATTCATCCGTCCGTCCAAATATCCAAACATCCAACAATTCAGGTGTCCATTCAGACATCTGATTTGTCCAAACAACAAACTATTCAGCCAAACATTCAAACATCCAACAATTCATTTATCCACCTAAACAAATATCCACCGATCCGTCCAAACATTCAGCAATTAATCAATCAAATAATTTATCAAAAACATAAGTTTAGCTTTGAAATTTGTTTGTTTTGTGGAATAATTATGAGATAAATAAACACATAAACTCACTCATCTCACAATCTTAACAAAAGTGAAAAATGATTTGAGTTATGCTGCATGATTCAGATCCACTCCAGGTTCCTCTTTGGTCCCTGCTACATCTTTTCTGTCACCCTGCTGACGAACAAACAAACAAACAAACAAACAAACAAACAGCACCGTCATAATATATTTAAATAACTTTTAAACCTATTATTTATAATTATCCGTAAAATTCATGATTTTGCTTTCATGCCTGTCTTTTTTACGCTGATGCTCCCATTTACACTCATCCATGTAAAAATAACTGAATTAAATAATGAACTCATGCTTCTGTAGGGTTTATTAGAATCATTTTATTTTTACCACATCTAAATATTAGTGTGTGTTTGCTTCAGGCTACACTGTGAGAAATCTCTTTTCTCAACATATGAGGTTTCCAAGAAGATTTAGCAGATTTATTTCTAATCCGTCCCCGTTCTGTCTGTGTTGGTTCTGTGTTTCTGGGTTCCACCTGCAGGTTCCTGGTGTGTTACCTGTCCCATCATCCTGTGCTGCAGCCCAGCAGCCAGCAGATGTCAACGTTGCAGCAGACGGTCCTTCCTTCCTTTCTTCCTTCCTAGTCGTGTCACTTCATGCAGCTCTGACAGAAGCTGCAGGCTGCAGGCAGCAGCTCCCGCTGAGGCAGATAAATGTGATCCCGCGGCCGCCTGAACGCTCAGATAATCAGCGTGCAGGATGTTTGGACGGCTGAACGCAGCTTTATCTGTTTCATCCACAGCACGAACACAAAGTCACATCTGAACGCTCCTGCAGCACAGAGAGCAGCAGCTGCACACCATGTAGATGTGACCCCGAGGACAGCTCCGGGCGTCCAAATGTCACCAATAATACATCTTTAAAGGACCAGACCGCAGCTTTTACAGCTGAAAGTCATTATTTTCAGTCAGATGTGAAGTTTGCTGTGATATTTCAATTTCTGTGTCAGATGAAAATCAACTAATAGAGACTTTTGTCAAAGTTTCATCATCCAGCGATTCATTCATACATTCAACAATTCATCCAAACAAACAAACATCCAACAATTAATCAGCTCAAATATCCATCTATCTATTCATCCAGTTATCAATCTGCCAGTCCACTCAGAAAACCATCCAACCATCCAACAGTTCATCCGTCCATGCAGCTGTGACTCTGAGGACAGCTCTGAGTGTCCAAATGTCACCAATAATGCGTCTTTAAAGGACCAGACCGCAGAAGTATGCCATCATATGTTTTTAATTCATTTCTGTTCCAGATGAAAATCAACTTGCAGAGACTTTAAACATGATTAAATCCTTCATCCTTCATTGTTTCATCACTGATGTGTGTTTATGAAG